>JAOTQG010125989.1:0-20708 GCA_025631175.1 Iris virginica
TCTTGTGGTGCTTCAGCTATTTCTGGTGGTGGTGCATGTGGCTTGTGGTGTGGTTTATGATGTGGTTCATGGTGATGCTTGTGCTCGTGCTCGTGTTTGTGCTTGTGCTTGAGGTTATTCTCGGATTCAAGTGCTTCAACAGATTCTGATGTTACTAACGATGGAACATCATCTCCTTGTATCTCACCACTAAATGGATCAATCAAGTTTAGGTCTATTGGGGAGATACGAATTGTTGGAGAATTTTCTTCTTCAATAACTAAATTGTCATTGTTATCCACAAAAGGCACAGTGGTGGGAACTAGCACTCTAGCAATGGATGGAGTGACTAGAGCCAATACTCCTATGAAAATAAGAAGCATTTGTTTTTCACTCATCTTTGCTAAGAAATGAATTCTAATTAATTGTGTGCAGCTTGAGTAGAGTATGAACCCTTTTATAGGAGTATGAGACATCTTTGAACCTGAAAAGTATTTGCATATATTACATGATCTATAATTTCAAAGTCAAAGATTACAACAGATTAAGAGAATCAAGTGTAATATAAAAGGCCATACATGTTTTATTGAAGTAGTGTATCAATTTGTATGCATTTGTTAAGAAATTACAATATGTAATAATGTTAAAGAACATGCATGTAAAGGCAGATATTTTATAATAATATTTAGTCAACGATAGAAATTACGATAATTAGGCTTTAGTGGTGGTATTACAATTATATATGAGATTACACAATATTGAAAAATATTTCTGGTAAAACAATTTTTTTATTTTCAAAGTATTTTTGTGAGCATAATCTTTGACTAGAGAAAAGTAAAGATATTATTATGTGTGATATTTAGTGGGGCTCAACAAACTTTCATATTCATCCATATTCATAATCTTTAAAAGTTTTAATACTAAATATTTATTTTAGTTTTGATTTTGGTTTTAATTTTGATTCATAATCTTCGAAGCCCTAGGCCTCTTAGGTGGTAGGATACCTATTAAAATATGCAATAATTATGAATGAAGATGAATCTCTTGTCTTTTTTTTAGTTGAAAATAAATATTTAGCATAGTGGAAAAACATAATAAACTGAAATTTTACAAATATGTATTTCATTGTAGATATCATAATAACTTGTCTTTTCACAATTGCATGCTTGAGATTACAAATAGGTTGGAACATATTATAGGTAAAATTTTATTTTTTCTTCCTCCAAAAGGTAGTTTGTAAACTTTAATGTTTGACAAAAAATGTGAAGAGTTAACACAATAAGCTTAAAGGGGGTTCCTTAAGACGCGTGTGGTGACTGTTAAAATTTTAAGATATTCTTATAAACGGTTGAAATAAAATTTTAGAAAGATGACATAAGAAGTCGAATATCAAATGGAACAAAAGATCCGAACTCGACTATATGAATGCTGTCAAATGAGCCAAGTTTAATCAAACAATTCCAAACCAAGTTTAATTTGCTTAATTAGTTGAGCTTTTTATTGAACACAAGTTTGATTATTTTTGCCTCGGTTGTAATATGTTTGCGAGTTATTTAATTATGAACAGTCAAGCTTGATCCCAGTTTTTGAAAAATGTTCTATATGAAATTGAGTTGTTCTTAAACAGGTAAGATTCCAACTCGTTTTATTCTATTTTTAAAAATGGAGCAATACCCAAAAAGCCCGAGTTGTTCATAAACAAAATTGAACCGAGTTTGAACAAGTTCGCAAACGAACCCGTCAAACAAACAAACTGAACCCGAGTTGTTAAGTTTTTATTGAATAAAAATTGTTGCGCTCGAACTCGACCTGATTCAGATTTCGAACATGTTCAAATCGAGTCGAAAGTATGAAAAAGATAGGTTAAAATATCTTTCTTTTTTATTGAACTAATTCAAAATATTTAGCGCAAAAAGGTCATTTTTATAATTGATACGGTTAGTGATGATAATAAAACGGGGTAAACGAAAATTAATTTATGCTTTTAATTTTCTTTTGATTTTTTTTTTGTATTTTGACTAATTATTTTTCTATTTTACTTCCTACATAATTTTGATTTAATTTTATCATTATATATACATATATTAATTAAATGGTTAAGAAGTATATATATTTATTTATATTTTGGTATTGAATATATATTTTTTGTGCTTCAAATCTTGATTTTCTTTTTCAGTTAATATATATATATATATATATATTAGCAATGTATATACATGATTTCTAAGAATGAATATTTTTTTTTTTTCAAAATTCGCTTGGGTTTAACTTTAAAAGTTTTAATACTAAATATTTATTTTAGTTTTGGTTTTGGTTTTGGTTTTAATTTTGATTTTGATTTCGGTTTTGATTTTGATTTTGGCTTGAAAAATTGGGATTTGGCTTTGATTTTGAATTTTTATTATTTTGAGATTTTGATTACCTTTTTAGTATGATCTTTTCTTTAAATTTTGGTGCGTTATTTTTTATACTAGTTCATTCTTAATTTTACTCTAATATTATTTTAGGTCTCATTATTATTAATTTAAGAGGTAATATATTCATAATGCACATCATAATTGACCTTTTAAGTAATAATTAAATGTATATACTTAATTAAACTAACTATTGATATTTTTAGAATGCTATTCTTATAAATGTACGAATTTTAAAACTTTAATACTAAATATCTAATTATTATTATATGCCAATCTTGGCTTATAATAAATCACAAAAATAGCGTTTGAATCGTTAGGCAAATACCTATTTAATCTACCAATAATTAAGAGGAAATTTGATTAGTAAATAAATTATATTATCAAACAATAATTTTATTTCTATATTTTTTTCTCTTCAAACGTGCATGCATAAGAACAAACATCAAATGGGATTGTAATAATTTTGAACTTTTAAAAAAAAAAAAAATTCTAATTAAAATTAGTAGTTTTGGATTACATTAATGTTTGTTGCCAAACAAGTAGTCAGTAATTGAGTCCGCAGTTGGTACATAAAACTCCTAGGCACTCGTATAACAAGCATTGTCAATTTTATTAAAAAAATAAATATTTCATAAATTCTGAACATGATTAATTATATTTCATTTCATGTTCATAATTAATGACATTCATATTTATTTTTTAAGAAAAGTAGCACTCCTTATTAGGAGTGACTAGGGGCTCAGTGTACTTTTCATTGAGTCCGGGCTGATTAAAATGACTTTAAAAGGTAATGTAATTAATTTTACCTATCTAAACATCAATATACCGTTTAAAATAACGTTACACCACACCCAATATATATCAATATATGAATTTAGATCTTCTGTGCCATTTTTTATATCATTTTTTTAAAATTTTATCCAAACTATTTGAAAGTTGATTTGAAAATTTTAAAATTTAAATTTTAAAATATATATCATTCTTTAAAGCTATACCAGAAAAGATAACACACCATTTAACATAGAAAAATCCAATTTTTAGTATACATAAATAATAGAGTCAATTAATAAGAATTTAGGATTCATTCATTTGCCTAAAGAATAAACGAAAAGAATGATGCCAAGCACATCTTTATATGATAAACTATGTATACACGTGTTTGTCGATACGTGAAGTGTATTTTTTAAATTAAATATATAATTAAAAAATGAGAATATAAAAAGAATTAGATGGATTATGAAAAAAAAAATATAAAGTGGTAAAAAAATTAGTGAAAAATATGTGTAAAATAAATCATTAATTAAATATTTAAGTGTCACATTATGTTGATCTATTTTATATTATATATGCTACATTGAAAGCATAAAATACATATGTGTATAATCTCATGATTCTAACCGAAAAATATTTAAACCAAATTACAAAAAAGAAAAAGAAAGATATATAAATTTATAAAATACTTTCACACCCTTTTATGTAATTTCTTACTGTTGAAGGAAATCTCTTTTTCACTCTTTTGACCAATTCCATCTATTACTTTTATTATTTTACAAATTTTCTATACCATTATAGAACAATATTTCATTATTCACACAATTCTCGTTCACTTTCTTGATTTTATCGTAAATTTTTTGGAGTCCGGATCCACTGTCTCACTATGTATCCTACTCAGTGTATCAGTATGTGAATAATGATACACAAAATAAAATATCTAATGAAATAGAGGATCCTCTATTTATTTTTTCCCCATATCTACCATAGTATAATACGAAAAGCCATCTTATAATAACTTTTGTATCTCAATTTACTCATAATCAGGTGGAAAAAGTACAGTAGACCTTAATTGTAAAACTACTGCTTCATCCGTCTAAAAATGAACTATCAATTTTTCTTGTAAAGTTAATATAAGACATTATCAAGCTATTATTTAATACTCCCTCCGTCTTTTTTATTTTGACAGAAGATAAAAATACGTAGTTTAAAAATTATCAATAAATGTATGAAAATTTGATGTATAGTATTTACTTTTTCATAATTATCCAATTTGCGATAATATTCCGAAAAAGTTAATAACTATTCAATAAATGAGTAACAGAGGAAAAATGGCATTTAATGCTCTTAGAAATATGAGGTGACCAAAATAATTGAAACAAACAAAAAAAAAGATTGGCCAAAAAAAAATGTGACATGGAGAATATGTATTAATTTATCCAGTATTATATTTCAATCATGATAAGACTATTAAGTAAATGATCAATAGTAAATTATATACTTTGTAAGAACAAATAAATTTTTAAAAATATATGCTTCAATTTTAATCAAGGTTGTCAAAATGATTAAATTATAAACTCACTTAAAAATAATGGGATTAACATTTTAAATCTGAGTAAGCATAAAACATGGTCTTTAACTTGAGTGACTAAATATAATGCTTCAAACAATTGAAAGCATTGTTTACATAAATTATTTTTCATTATTTTTTGGATGATATTTCGTGCTATTTTTGTAATTCATATTTACTCTCTCTTAATCATGTATCTCTATATGTTTTGTACCTAACATTATTATTCAATAGGTGATCAAGATACAATTAATATCAATATGGTATCAGACGCTCTGATCTGCGACTATTTACGTCACTTATCACAAAATCCTAAATTTAACTCTATTGCACTTATCACAAAACCCTAAATTTAACTCTATTGCTCGCTGATCTTTTTTCCTCAACGTTCATGTCGTCTGCCGGCTTCACGAACCGCACCCTACCCCAACACTTCTCAATCGGACAATCACCTCATAGTCATCCCTACTTCGCTTACTCTGTGAAGCTGTGATCGACCAATTCCCTTACATAAAAAGTCCAATTCAATTGTCTATGAATAAAATGTTGGTGCTAACTTATAGTGGGAAGTCACTTTCCATTTCCTTTTTGATAATGGCAAAACTTCATATTACTATGTCAAGAAAGTTTCAAAAGGCAAAATAGAAGGATCGTGAACTCACGTGAATGGCGTTGTGAACTCAAATAAGGCTAGCATGCATCTAAAACTAATGTCATACAATAATCAAATAAAGAGCTTAAATAAAGAAAATGAAACAACAAATGATCAAAGTCAACCCGTCTGCAGATTACCTCAATCATTATGGTCCCAAACTACTAACAAATGTTACCACGGTGTCAATACAGACTAAAGTGCATAAACAAGAAAAATAAATCTAAACCCTAAACCCAAATTATAAGAAATAAAAAGGAAAATAAAACTAAAAATACAATATATATACAATTAATGGCAAGAGAAAGACATACAAAACACATGAAAGTCAATTTTAGGTCAAAAAAAAATAATTTTTTCAAGTTAGAACGGGGCTCAATTTAAATTTCCAAATTTTTTTTTGGTTGCTCATTGGTATCAAGGACTATATCATTACTTATCCAGTCCGACCCGGGCCGCACACCTAGCATTGACGGTTGAGTCTCCCGACGAGAATTTTCTGCATACGGTGAAACTCGAACTCGATACTTCTTAAGGGAATTCAAGCCACTTACCATTTGGACTAATCCCATTGGTAATTCTCAATTAAGGGTGTAATATAAAGTTTATTGGATACTTTGGGAAATAAAATAAAATGTATTTTGACCCAAAAAAAAAGAAAAAAAAAGACACACACAAACACACAGGAAGACCCTATTGGATCGATGTTGTCCAATCTCCGCATATGTTTTCTCACTCCTGTCCGGAAAGTACACACACATGGCACACTCAGTGTGTGTATAATTTCCATTATAAATACTTATTTTCATTTTCCCTCCTCCTCCCTCATCAAGACAGACGGACATAAAAAGCTCCAATTGTTTCTCTCTCTCTCTCTGCAACTCCGCCATTTCATGCAAAGAAATCGCTTCCGCCATTTTTGAATCTCAGCTGACTCTCCCCCAAGCTTCTTTTTCCCTTCTTCAGAAATGGACAATCCAATTCCAATTCCCAATCCCAACCCCCCTGAAGATGCCGCCTCCTCCACCGCCGCCGCCGCCACCACCACCACTTCTCCGACCACCACCAGCCCCGTCGCCGTCGACGACGATCAGCGCGTCTACTTCGTCCCTTTCATGTACATTCTCAATCTGCTGTTTTCCTTCACCTTTTTCTTTCTCATTTATTAATTTGAATTCAATCGTGTAATCTGACCAGAAAAAGTCGAATTTTACTGAAATTCCGGTGATTTATTTCGTGTTAAAGCGTCTGATTAATTATTTTTTTTTTCTGTGTGAATTGTGTTTGGTTTTATGTGTGTGTTTGTGTGTGTGTGTGTAGGTGGTGGAAGGAGGCACAAGAGTCCGGTGGTTGTTCAGAGCTGCTGCTTGGTGGTGGTTCAGATGGGAAGAACAACAGAGGGATTCCGTACACAGCCACGTCAACATTTTCGTTTGGTGGGCCAATGAAGATTATCAACAACATATTTAATCCGGATCTCTCTTTTAATCTTAAGAAATTAGAAGACACGCCCCAGGATGATGATCAGAATGGTGGTGGTGGGGATCAAGTCACTATCTCTGGTCGTGACTTTGCTTTGGTTCCGGGGGAAATGTGGCTGCAGGCACTTAAATGGTGTGTGGTTCCGCATTTAGTCTACATTTCGATTTTACTCAAAATGCTTTTAGTTGTGCTTCGTAAACTTTATTCCAACTTTGAGTAGATGTATTGAAAGCATCCGGAGTTTAGTAAAGGTCGTTGCTCGAACTCGTTTTAGAACTGTAATTACTTCATAACCATGTTAGTTACTCTTCCATGCTTTCTCAGGATTATTCTTAAATCAAAATGGTGTGGTTCGGTAATCCAGTTTAGCTTTTTAATGCACAATGTACATTGGTATCACTAGATTTTGATTTAAAACAAAATGGTTTTAGTTGCACTTCATTAACTGATTCCAACTTCTGGTAGATGTATTGAAAGCATCTGAATTTAGTAAAGGTGGTTGTTCGTACTTGTTTAGAACTGCAATTACTTCATAACCATGCTAGTTACTTCTCCATGCTTTCTCAGGAATCTCCTTAAATAAAAAAAGAATTGACTTTTCAATTGATGAATCCCTTTGAATATTGTCTCCATATTGCGCATGGAATGTTGTTCATCCGCCCTCTCTCTACTTGGGTTTGTAACTAGAGTTTCTGAAAATGTCACTTTGCACTTGATCATACCAACTTCTCACATAAATTATGGTTATTGACACTGGTTTTGATAGGATTGTTAGAGCTGCATGATGGTCTACTGTAGAGACGTAAAGTCATGAAAGTACCCACATAATTTGATCAGTACATGTGTGTGTGTGTATGTGTGAGTGTATGCTCGTGCAGGGCAAATGCTTATGGATATGAACTATAAAGTAAATCTATTCGGATAGAAGTCATATTCTCATGCTCTGATGTACTGGCATTGTTCTTCTACTATGTGTAGGCACAGTAATTCGAGAAGTACAGTGAAGGAAGGCCGGAGTTTTTCGGCTGCAGAAGATGCTATGTCTGATGTGTATCCCCTACAACTCAGGCTTTCTGTTTTGCGGGAGACCAACACATTGGGAATAAGAATAAGCAAAAAGGTGCATAAACGTATATAGCCAGTCTTTTCATGCTTTCTGCTTCAGTTCTGAAGTGGGTCTTGCTTGTCTGCTTCAGTTGACCACTTATCTGGTCTTTCTACAATTTGTATCCATACATGTGCGGGCTGATGTTTTTCGTTTTGTGTCATTTATGTTTCATTTTTTGATCTTCCATTTTGATATTCACGTTTTCTTCTTTTGTGGTTTAGAAAGCTATGCTTGATCATATACTATTTTCAGCAGAAGTTAAGATACCCATATGCTTTTTTTTTTTTTTTAAAACTTCTGATACTCTTTAATAGCTTTAAAAAATTTCATACAACTTGGAAAGTTTTCTATAACATAAGTCAGGTCTCAAAATCCAAGTGTATTGCAGTCTGTGCATACATAACATTTATCGATAGGAAAGGTGGAAGTGAAACGTAAAAAGCAATCAAAAGTACCAGACCCAAACAAGTATTATTTCTTTCAATTATCAGGTGGTTACTTGCTTAAGGATTGAGTAGAACTTAGAATCTGTAATTTGGAATTAGACTCTGCATAATTTAGTTCTATACAACATACGTATAGCATGGAGCTTTTTAATGATAAAAGTATTCAAATGAATCTATGTATTCCCTTTGAGATGCAATTGTATAAAGTGTTTTTTGGCATCAGTTTTAATATTTACTTGATTGGGAGCATAACTTCAACGTATCTTTAATCAAAAAGTGTTATTCTTGATTAATGGAGGCTCGACAAGTAGACTGTTTTGGATTTCTTTCCAATTTATGATACTTTGTAGTTTGTAGGTAATTCTGCTTCAATTCTCAGTTTTTTCGAAAACTCAAATGATTGCATGATTTATGACATATTTCAGCAGGAGATATTCCAGACATGGACATATAAATTGACAAGCAGGCCAAAGGTTATTAAATTCATGAAAATTCAACAACTTACACATGGGATAAGTGTGGTTGTAAATTGTAATGATTAGAAAACATTTTCCTGTGAGAATTTATTCACAGCAAGTACTAGAATCCTGAGAGCACTGGCAAGTTATTTACATGAGCTAAATTCAAGTACATTAATGAAGCTATGAACTATTGAATGCTGTGAGTATATCGCTTACCTATACTACGTTCAGAAGAGTACCCTCCTTGAAGTCTTTTGGCAGCTTTTATACTTCCATTCCACTCGCTTCTTAATTTTTTTGGCTAATCTCTGTCCATGTACATGTCATTTGTCCCACTTCTATGTAACTTTTTTGTGCATCTAATATTAGATAGGGTATGGGTATATTAATTTTCAATAAAAGCTATTGATTGTGATGAAAGATTCTTTGTTTGCCTATATTTTCGTATCTTATATCATAGCAAAGTATGCATTGCATGAATTGTCCCGGCTTCACTAAGAAGCAGACATTGTTTCCAAATTGAACTTCGATTGAATCAATTAACGAAAACTTATCTTCATTTATGTTCCTGCTTGTCTTTCACGTAATCATAAATGCATTCTCAGTAAAGACGGCCTAAAGATTCTTGTAGGTGATAGTGATGCTCCCTCCCTTCCATGCAAAAACTCCACTTTTGAGAATTCAATTACTCTTCGGCTGAAGGTGGGATACAAATTAATGTATTCATCTTTAAAAATATTACAAAAATTGCCTTCATCATATTTTCATAATTTTTTTGGCTGAATGGATTTTTGTCGCCTAAAATGTGAAAAGAGTGTTAAAACTTGATCTGATACTTACGTGGACATTATTATAAAGGAAAGTAGACTATTTGTTCGCAACGGATGAAGTATCAAGCACAAATATATAGAAGCTTTATCAAGGGCTATAAGCCACATCTATCTTGAAAGACAGGTTACTTTGTTGATGATAGAACTAAAGATGAGTATATTGACTTTTCTTCCTCCCTCTCCCCCAACCCTCTCACAAAAAATGCTTTCTACTCCCTCTCTCCACCCAATTTGAAGAGGCACCCTTTCCTATTTTATTTGTCACGAATTGAAGAGGTGGTTTTTTTTTAGGGAAGTTTTCTTTAGCCTATATCCGCTCATTTTTCTTGCTTTTGTGGACGAGAATCACCATGCAAAATCAAGTAAAGTAACTGTAAATTGAGGCCACGCAATGATAGGGATACTTAAAGAAATAGTTTTCAACCATTTCTTGATTTGCAAAAGAAGTGAAAGTGTACCTCTTCAACTGGGAATGAGGGAGTATTATGCATAATAAATTGTGCAATCTGTAGACAATAAGGGTGTCAGAGTGGGAAGTCCGTATAAAATGAGATAGTATATGAAAACATGGTGCTAATTGGTGGCATCAGATTTAGAACTTAATGCCAGCACTTATGTGCACGTTTTTGGAATGTAGAACTTAGGAAAAAAGCATTTACTGATGTAATTCCGTTAGTTCTCTCAAGTTGAAGCGATGTCCCTAGTTTTGTGAATTTCTCCCATGCATCTTCACTAGAGCAGAGCACTCATTCCTTTTTTTGAATAGTCGTGGATGTTTTCCATCTTCCTACATTTCAAGAAAAAGTTGTGAAGCAAGTGCAAGTTTTATGAATGCTGTTCCTCTCCTAAATGAACTTAGTTGATAGACAAGTATGTGATTTACTATGTTCCTGAGCACGAATTTAAGACAAAAAAGAAAATGTTGATGAGCGTATCAGTGTAATGGCATTCTTAAACTCTTGCACTGGTTCTCCCCCTCTTTATAATTGCAGTTATTTTCATATCAATACTCCTAGTCATATTATCTTGAATCCTAGGTCATTTATTTTGTATAGGAATTCTTCTGTCTCAATATGCTAATTTCATATATCTTTTCAGGACAATGCAGTTGAGCATTACCGAAGAGCTTGCAAGATTTTCAATGTTGAATCCGAGCTTGTAAGCAGTCTAATCATGTTTTTGTTACAGATGCTAAATTGTTTCTGTGCTACCGTCATGTTCTTACTTAAATTTCCATTTTCGCAGTTACGTATATGGGATTTCTCTGGACAAACGACACTGTTTTTTCTAAATGACAAAAATAGGAGTGTAAAGGACTCTCAACGACAGTCAGAGCAGGATGTAAGTTATCTTCGCATGATGATATTTTATTCATTAGCGATTGTTTTGCATCTGCATTTATCTGCAGTCAAAGTGGTAGGAAGGAATATTTAATCCCTCTGATTTGCTTTATTTTCAAAAGTTATTAAATATTTATCTATTGGTTGAACGTTAAAATCCTACTGCCTCCATCCAAAATGAGTGTCGTGTTTTAGTATTTTTTTGGTTCACTTGATTACATTTTGATCAACTTTTATGAAAATTGGTTTCTTGTTGCAAATTTATAAAAGTTGTTCTTGATAGTTTACCAAGTTGAATTACTCTCTAAAACACCATATATATATATATATATATATATAGGTTGACTTTTTAATAAGGAAAGTGGACACTAATTTTGGGACAAAGGTTATAGATTTTATGCTTTGTATATCAGAATTCTTGCCTAGGTGGTTTGCAGTATTACATACATTACCTATCTCTAAGCGTAATAAGGTAGTGTCAACTTGGAAATAAAGGTAAGAATTAAGAGGGAAGGAGAACGAGTGGGTTACTTTGTCATGCTTTGGGCCGATGCAATCACTGCAAACCGTGACTGTTTACCTTCTTGCACTGATACACAAATAGTATTTTATTATTAATTAATTAATGCCTATTTAAGAATCAGCAGTGGCAAGCAGACGTAAGATTGTAGGTCTAAAAGAGTCACTTCTGATTTGCTGACATTTTCCGGAATGGAAACCAAATGTCATATTTCAGAGAAGTCTAGGAAATCAAAAAAGTATTTGCATAAATTGAATTGAATGAAAAGGAGTTGGCAACTTTGTTTCAGAGATACAACGCAGAGGATATGAATAAAGGGCAACTAAGAACAAAAAGAAGAAAATTAAACTTTCACGCTGGATAAGTTGAGTAATTAGCTTGACACACTGCATACCATGTTTTGACTACTTTAGGGTCATCTAAAGTCTTTATTCATGTTTTGCTTTAAGTTAGATTTTGCTTCTGATTTGGAATCATTTATCATCAAAAAGCTGTGTGATTACAGACCATTCGCACAAGGATTATATCATATATACATAGAGCAAACCTCCGATGATATGCCTCAACATGATATCCTACCTGTTGCTTCAGTATGATTTTCTTATGTATTTCATAATGTATACATAGAGGGATGTTCAGAAAAACATCAAAAGAAAATTTACCCAATAGTTCAATTTTTATAGGCTTTCAATCCCTTTAAAAGGTCCACCTGTTTTCCCGTATACAGTGGCCAGTGAAGTTTTATTCTGAGGTGATATTTTATGGACTTGATGGAGACTGTTGACTAGGTAGTTTCCCATGCACTGCAGTGTTCTGTCGTTTTGCTTTTTGTTTGCATACTTTAGTGTACTTGTTTTCCACCTTGGCACTTTGACTATATAGCCTTAATATTTTTTCATGGCATAAAAAAAGTCCTCGACAATCAAGGAATCAGCATGATGCACTTTATAGTCTGGACATTGGGTCATTCTAAATTCTTCAACAGTGCACGTAAGCATTCTTCTCCCATTGTGATTGTAGTTCGTATTATCATTATGTGCCCGCTAATGGCCTATATGGTAATCGTACTTATATAGTACTCGTCGCAAAATAAGTGCACTCAGTTCTCTTGTGCCATACCAAAATAAGCGTCCACTTTCTAAATCTGATAAAGATCTATCCCACGTCCAATACTAGCACTAGCAACTCTAAGAAACCCAAACCTTTGGCCCCACCACTAAAAAAGCATAAGATCTGAAAAATATTAGACAAAACTTGTACTAGTAGTTACTTCATGGCATGTATTAGAGCCATATCCCTTTGTTTGGGTGGAGGGCATATTTAATTTGCTCCATGACTTTAATGCTCTAACATAATTTCCACTTGTTCTGTATTCCACCTGCAGATTCTCCTGGAGTTGCAAGTTTATGGCTTGTCTGATATTGGTAGGAACAGGGACGGTAAAAAAGACGAGTCACAGCCCACTATGAATGGTAGTGGTAGAAATTCTTTTTCTTTACGGAGTACCTCTGCAGCCTTCTCGAGGAACTCATGTGAAGCTGGCTCCTTGGGCTTGACCGGATTACAAAATTTAGGCAATACATGTTTCATGAACAGTGCCCTTCAGTGCCTAGCGCATACTCCAAAGCTTGTTGACTACTTCCTTGGAGATTACAGGAGAGAAATTAACCATGACAACCCATTGGGCATGAATGTATGTCACTGCTAGTTAGCCACTGAGTATTGCTCGTTGTTCATTGTTACTCTTCATTTATTGCTCGTTGTTCATTGTTACTCTTCATTTATTGCTCGTTGTTCATTGTTACTCTTCATTTACTTCTCTTTTCTGCTTACCTCATGTTATGGTTACATGGTATTTAATAATATTTGCTCTATATTACCGAAAAATGGAAAGACGTAGCCATTGTTTAAGCATTGAGTCGGTTGTTAGCAAGGTTCTTTAAATATCTGCCCTTTCACCAGCTTATTTTCAATGTTCACTCCTTGGCCAGGGTGAGATTGCTTCAACATTTGGTGATTTAATGAAGGTGTTATGGGCCCCTGGAGCAACTACGGTACCTCCTCGTACATTCAAGTCAAAGCTTGCTCATTTTGCTCCTCAATTCAGCGGTTTTAATCAGCATGATTCTCAAGTGTGTAATTATCTCTTGCCCTTATAGAATTCTGTTTTTATATTTCATGGCTTTCTAATGTTAGTGCGTGCGTTAGAGCTTCTGTTTTTGCTCGGTTTTGGTGCTGCTGGGGTCAGTTTACGTTTTTGTGTTGAGGACGTTAATAGTTCGTACTTGAGAGTTGAGACATACCAGCTGATGAAGTGATTTTGCTGCAGGAGCTTCTTGCTTTCTTATTGGATGGACTCCATGAGGATTTGAATCGTGTGAAATGTAAACCTTATTCTGAAGCTAAAGATGGAGATGGTAGATCAGATGAAGATGTAGCTGATGAATACTGGCAGAATCATCTGGCTCGAAATGACTCTATTATTGTTGACATATGCCAGGTGAGCATCATTTTAGGCAGATATCTTTGACACATTAGACATGCCATGACTCAGCCTCCTCTAGAATCATATAATCATTTATTTTACCGGATTTCATGAATTTCACTCCCATTGCCAGGGTAAACTGACATCTGGTAATCAGCTTAACTGAACCTTTGCTGAAGATTGTAGTTTAATTTTTTCCAAATATAAAGAGGGGGGGGGGGTCGAAGTAAATAATTCTTGTTCCATTATCTCCTATTAACCTTCGCTTTTAGAGGCAAAAATATTTTTCCATTTTTCTAGTTATGAATTCAATTTTGACAATTGATATTGCATTCACCAGCCCAATTATTGTAGTTATTAATGTCAGTATGTCTGGTTCACAGGATTTTAAACCTTTTGAGCAGCACATCTTATGTCTATAATTCTTAATTATGATACACAAACTGAACTGAACCTTAGGTGTGTCAGAAAAAAGGGGAAAAAAAGAAAGGGTTACAGAATTGACCTCATTGATTTCGGTTGGTTCAGTTGGGTGCTTTAGGTTGGCATTGTAACTGTAAGTCTTGTGCTTAGTCCTCTAGGTATAATAATATCAACACATAAATCCTTCATGAAATGATTACTCTGTGTTTTAGTTTGAGTGTGTGTACATATATGTACTGCCATGACGTGATAGCATTGAAGGATGAAGGGTAAGAGCATAAATTTATCGTATTCCGTGGACCTGGCAGGGGACTCCACCATATGATGATAACATGACTTGCTTGTTTTGGAACTAATATTGTCTTATTTGGAATCTATTTTGATAATTCTAGGCAATGATATTTATGAATGCTGAATCTACTCTTCTATACATTTTCTAATTGCTGACTCAAATTTTCATGATTAATTATTATTACAGGGTCAGTACAAGTCCACCCTAGTATGCCCTCTTTGCAAAAAGGTCTCTACCACATTTGATCCATTTATGTACCTATCATTACCGCTGCCATCAACATCTATGAGGACAATGAGTTTGACAGTGGTAAACAGTGATGGGAGTATGCAGCCATCTCCATTTACCATTACAGTTCCCAAGGATGGGAAGTTTGAAGATCTTATTCAGTCCTTAAGCAACATGTGTACTCTAGGATTTGATGAAACCCTCTTAGTGACTGAGGTATGTTTCTGCTACTGTACTAGGTAAATTGTTTTGCTTCGTCTTTGTCTGAGATACAGCCATCACCTTATTCCTCCGTGTTGAAATCTATTTGTCATGGTTATATGACTTAGCTCTGATCTAGACAGAAAAATGTGTTCAGGTATACAACAATCACATAATACGCTTTTTAGGGGAGCCAGCTGATTCATTATCACTTATAAGAGATGATGATCGACTTGTTGCCTATAGGATACAAAAAGGTTTTGAGAAACTTCCCCTGGTTGTTTTCATGCATCAGCAGATGGACGAGTAAGTTTAATCCAATATGCATTAAGCCTTTTTTTCTTTTTTCGTTTTCCTTTTCAGTTTGGTTTTGAGTTTGATATCTGGGCCAGAGGCAGGGAAAGTCCAAATCTAATCTGGATAACCATAATAAGAAAGACATAAAGGAGTGTGGCTTACTTGATAACCTTACATTGGACCAAACCAATGGAGAAAAAGGGATTTATGTACTCAAACCCAACTAGTTAGTACTCTAAAATCTTGTTCATTGTGCTGTGTCTCAGATGAAGTTGTAAACATATGCTGTATTCTAATGTGCTGTATACATTTTGTGTTTTCCAACTCAACGTTGATGGGTGTCCCAGGATAGAGAAACAAGGCCACTTGATGCAGCACAAGACCAGATATGTAGTAGGACTATTGGATAGGAAATACCAAGCAAACACTTTTTAAGCTCAATTATTTAGTGAAGTTGATATTTTTTATAATGTTGCTCATTCAAAAATTGAGGTAATGCTGCTTACATCTCACCTTCCCCAGACCTGTGGCACTGGTTCGGTGTTTAATAATAAGGTTTCAAGCTTTGACTAAAAGTTCTTCATATGATGTTAACATATGACAAGAAAAGAAAACGACATGTTGGACTGAACGTTCTTCATGTATTGTTGTTAGACACGATAGAAGAAAAAGATACATGACATTAAAAGCTCCTCACATGTAGTTAGATATGATGTAAGGAAGTTCAGGCAAGGTAATTAAGAATCACAATTACTGCGAGTAGTTTTACTGTACTATGGAATACGAGTTCATATTGCTGCAGTGTTCTATGTTACTCTCCCTAATGTAAAGATAGAGCAGACTTCTCAGCATATTGTTTAGTACGACCTCTTCACCATATTAAACTTGATGGATAGCTTTAGTTTAAATTGCTGTTAGCAATTCAAAGACATCAACTGTTGGTTAATTACTTGTTTTTCCTTTCTAAAATTGCAATAAATTTCCTATTTTTCCCTCATTGATTTCCTTTTTGCTTCAATCTGAAAATTTACTTTTGACTTGTCTTAAAGGAATCACTTGACTATCTAATAGTATTTCTACTGTCAGGGGCTATGGGATGCTTCCTCCAAGTTGGAAGTCATTTGGAATTCCTCTTGTAGCAAGTTTCGAAATTCAAAATGGACTTGACATCCGTGATCTGTATTTGAAAGTTCTTAAACCGTTCTCAGTGCCCACCTGCAGTTCTAAAGACAGCCATGTGGACATTCTGACTGCTGCAACTGAAACAGCAGAAATGACGGATGCCACATGTCCTGGTTTAAGTGAGGTTGCTGGTCAGAAAGAGCTTGAATCACAATTTGGTACTGATTTACAGTTTTACTGGACAGATGAGAAAGGAAAGGTTAGGATATCAGAAATCACATTGGATGAGCCAGTAAGCTCAACGACTGGCTCTGATCGGCTGTATGTTATTGTTTGTTGGCCGAATAAAATGGCAGAGCAGTATGATAAACACCTTCTTAGCTCGTTACCTGAAGTTTTCAAGTCTGGATTGTTTGCAAAACGACCTCAAGAGTCAGTTTCCCTCTATAGATGCCTTGAAGCGTTCATAAAAGAGGAGCCTCTTGGACCTGAAGACATGTGGTCAGTATCATAGATCTTTTTCTGTTTATTGAAGCTATTGCTCTCTAGAAAAGCTAGTAATATTGTGAAACATATTTGGTTGTTTTGGAATAATTTGCTCGATAATTGAACCAAACTTTATAAGTTGGCTGTACTAATGTTAATAAATGATTGACCTATCTGGAAACCCTTACGTAAAAAAACACAAATAATTGCTCTTGATTCTGCTGTGCCGTATTAGCATTTATTTCTCTTTAGCGTGCGATAGATCCTGCAAGGATTGTTGGTAACAGGGTAACAGGGCCTTCTGGTGATCTCTCTCTGGCCCCAAAACATGAGTGAACGAACTTAAAGAGGATAGGAGACCAGGAATGGTGTAATGAAGATAGTAGCTTATCTCGTGAAAATCCTTTGTGGCTGCCACTCCTTCGAATATTGAGTAATGGGTTTTGGGACGCTGTATGCTTACTGGTTCATAGAATAATAATTATCTAAAATTAGATTGACTTGGCTGATCATCCATATCTGACCCTCCAATCATCATAATTTTTGTTTACCATTTTAACATCTTTTCTCTTTCTCAACCTGTAGTTTTTCTTTTAGCACTTTTACTACGACCTTTTCCTGGTAACCAACTCTAATCTACTTTTCGATACTTTTGATTCACTTGGACTTGATGTTTTAGTATATTGGAATGAAGTTAGTGGCCAGGCATCAGCTTGTATGCAGGCTTAGTACATTGGTTAAATGAAGGGAATATTACACTGTATTCTTTTAGCATTGATGCTTGTTTCTTTATCTCACCTGTTTATGAATTTGTTCTAGACTGTTTTCCTTAGCTAGTGGTTAATTTATAGTTATTCTAATAAATTGTTCTACTGTACATCTGATATTAGGTTTTGTCCTGCCTGCAAGATGCATTGTCAAGCCAGCAAAAAATTAGATCTTTGGAGATTGCCAGAGATTTTAGTCATTCATTTGAAGAGGTTCTCATACAACAGGTATCTGAAGAACAAGTTGGAGACATACATTGACTTCCCTGTCCATGATTTTGATTTGTCGACATACATTGCTGGCAAGAGTGAGCAGTCATGTAATCGGTATATGCTATATGCAATAAGCAATCACTATGGAAGCATGGGAGGCGGTCATTATACTGCATTTGTTCGTGTAAGTGTCATTCTTTCCAGCGAAGCTTAATACTATACTCACACCTATGGAGGGCAAGATTACCATCTCCCATCCCTTCCCCCCTCCCCAACAACAAGATGACCCTAATGTTTATTTATTTGGGGGAAAGATTGTCAAAATCAAATCAAAGCATGTTCGAGAAACTGTGCATTGAAATTAATCATTAATATTTCCATTAAGAACTTTTCGCATGAACTAGACTTGAATGCATAATTTTCAGTACACGTTTATATTTTATTTTGACAACTTTGCACTCCAAAAAGATAAACACTGGTGGTATATAAAAAGATAATTGTTAGATGGCTACTTGTGTAAAAGAGGAGGAGATGCTATTTATAGGTTTTTTTTTTGTAAATTTATAGAACTTTGTGATCATCCAATTATAGTATTTTACAAAAATTCCAAATAAAAGGAGAAAGAATGTCAAAACAACTCTATTTGGTTATGGATTGAAAATTGACTTCTTACACATGCCATGAGATTTACTTCAAAAACTTTCCTGATAATCTGCTCTCTGATGTATGCAGCATGATGGTGATCGGTGGTATGATTTTGATGACAGCCATGTATCTCCAATCAGCGAGGACCGGATCAAAACTTCGGCTGCGTATGTACTTTTTTACAGAAGAGTTGAAGATGAATGAATGAATTGACATGATTTATTCTAGTTACTGATGATCAAGGGTGGGGTAGAGATAACCATTATTGTTAGAGCTTAGATTTTTTTTTATTTTTATTTTTTTTTTTTTTTACCATTTTCACATTAAAGGGTAGCAAACATTCTTTTGTTCTCTCTCATGCGTCGGTTATAAGTTTCGGGGAATATGATGCAGCGCAACGGAAAGCTACAAGTGTAAAGTGGCGCCGAGGACGTTGTAAACATAGTTTCACAACTCAGAGAAGACTACAGGTGAAGTTTTCTCAGAAGAGCAAACTCTTATATTTTAGAACAGTGAACATGTTTTTGGAACTTTTTCTTCAAAAATAGATAGTGATAGTGAAGAGTAGTGTAGTGGGATGGGGGGCATATCTTTTTTCAAGTGGAGTCTTCACTAACCCCAAGTGTAGTTCTACAAATTATTATTCTTCAATTTATTTAGACAGGAAGATTTTCTCTAGATTCATCATTTTTCTGAGTTCACTGTAGTTGTTCTTTTGATTACTCCACCCGTCCCAAAATGATTTACATTTTTGTGAAAATTATATGGAGTGCTTAGGCACTCCGTGCTAGGAGTGCCATAATGCACATAACAGTTATAAATTATGCACATATTATCTTTATGTGCATTAAGAATTATGTTATGTGCATTGTAATTATGTTATATGCATATTTTATAACGTCTATGTGCATTAAGGCACTCCATGAGCAAGGAGTGCCTAGGCACTCCATATAACAATTGACATTTTTGAGCTATTAAGTTCATAGCGGTGTCTAGGGCAATGAATGAACTGAACGGCTCGCGAACTTACTTGAATTTGGCGCGCCAAATAGTTTGCACGAGTTCGGTACATAACGAGCCAAAGTCGGTCTTGATTCGAAAGCTTGTTAAATAAACGAGCCGAACTCAAGCTTAATAGGTTGGCTGTGACAAGTTCGTAGACTATTTAACCTTGTGTATATTATATGCATTATGCATTATGCATTATGCATTATGCAGATATATATATGTATGTATATTATAAATAAAATTTTAAATATATACAAAATATTGTCCTTTATAAATGTATGATATATTTAATTACTTATGTAAGTTAGATATTCACTTTTAGTTTTATGTAAATGTTATAGTTTTTTGATAATTTATGAAACTAATTAAGTAAAGTAATTTTCATATTTAGAAAGTATTAAAATTTTAAATATATGGATTTATCTCATTTTTAAATCTTGATATTTTCGTGAACTCGTAAAACAGACCCTCCGATTTCAAGAATTGTTAGTTAGACCCTAACATATATATATATATATATATTTTTTTTTGTAAAATAGACTTTTTTGAATGGAAATTGTTAGCTTTTAACGAGAAAATTCATTTTGCGATCTCACGAAAACATTAGGGTCTAAAATCAGATTAATTCTCTAAATATTAAAATTTTAAATAAAGCTATTTTTTATAATTTATAATATAAGACAGATTGAACTTACCAATTTTTCATATTTTTTTTCCTAATTTTTAATATTAATTTTTTTTTCGTATTAACTCAACTCTGTTTGTATCTCCCAATTTTTTTACAGATTTTACTTTTAATTTTTACCCTTTTACATATTTAAATGGAAATTTTCAATATATTTAATTTTAAAAAATGCATCACAAATGTTGTGGAAGATCTATTAGTAAATAAGGTGGAATTGTCGATAATTTTGATTGTTTTATGTGGAAAATACTTCTTATAAGAAAAATACACTCTGTTGATT
>JAOTQG010126001.1:0-10236 GCA_025631175.1 Iris virginica
TGGACTCGACCGGTGGACTTCCCATATCTCCAGAGTCTAAACACACCAAGGCTTTACGAACAGCTTCACATTCTGTTGGAACTTCTTCAGCATTCGCGCTTGATGTATTTCCGTCATGAATTTGATTCCCCAAACAAAGACTACTTGAAGAAACAATGTTGTCATCATCAATACTTGAACCTCGTAAGTCGTTAGGATGAACAACCGTAGCTGCTGATGCTTTTTCCAAGGCTGTAGAACTCTGATTACCTTGAACATCGTCATCTTGCATTCCACCGCTTGAAGATATTTGAGGGCACTCATCTTGGACTTCCTGACAATATTATCTTTTGAATTTAATCTTCAGGTATTTCAAGGATAAATGTAATTGAAGAGACAACCAAACAACCAATCCAAAGGAGAATGAAGAGTAGCTCAACACCTTTTACCTCGAACATCTGTTGACAAAAGAAAACTTGGAAAAACTATAAAATAAATAGTCGAGACGACAGAAAAGGAAGCATGAAAAGGCAAACTGGATCTCTGCATAAAGTCTCTAAAAAAGAAGATGAAACTAAGACATTACAAGTTGACAAGGTTACAAAAT
Source organism: Iris virginica (assembly GCA_025631175.1). Classification (NCBI taxonomy): domain Eukaryota; kingdom Viridiplantae; phylum Streptophyta; class Magnoliopsida; order Asparagales; family Iridaceae; genus Iris; species Iris virginica. The sequence continues at coordinate 587 of JAOTQG010126001.1, forward strand.
TTACCACTGGAAACGAATGATTGCAAGCTGGAGAAACAACTGGATGGTTCTCTGACAACATACCAACAGATGGGGGGTTAACACTATAAGAGCAAGGGGTTTTATCAGTCCGCTTTCCAATTGGATTTGGTATCTCAGGGCCACTAGCACCTCCGAAATTACTTTCTTTGTTGGACTCGACCGGTGGACTTCCCATATCTCCAGAGTCTAAACACACCAAGGCTTTACGAAAAGCTTCACATTCTGCTGAAACTTCTTCAGCATTCGTGCTTGATGTATTTCCATCATGAATTTGATTCCCCAAACAAAGACCACTTGAAGAAAAAATGTTGTCATCATCAATACTTGAACCTCCTAAGTCATTAGGATGAACAACCGTAGCTGCTGATGCTTTTTCGAAGGCTGTAGTCTCCACTTCATCATTTCCAATATTTGGCGTTACTAGAACACTTTCCCTTTTGGTGGATATATTACACCCTACTTCATCAGGGCTTTGTCTTTCCAAAAGATCTACGGATAAAGGAGGAACATTCTCTGTGCCTGATTGAGTTCCATATTCAGTAGCCTCAGAATATCCTGCCAGGTTCCTATTTTGAGATCCATGCAAAGGCAGCTTATTTTCAGCTGTACCTTCATCAGTAGAGAATTTTTCTGCTGTCAAACAATCATATGCATTATGTCTCTCTTCAGCCAAATGCCTTGACTTCAGATCTTCAAAGTCTCTGTTCCTCTGCCGATTGTGCTCTTCGAATTTCTTAGCAAAATCAATATCCAACACTTTGATCTTATCTAATCTTACTGATAGATTACTATGTACAACCCGAATAAGAGCTTTGTCCGTTGTGTAGTCACTCCGCAACTCTTTCTCCTTATTTTTCCATTTTATGTTAAATTCCCTAATCTCCATTTGGTGCTTATCAGCAAGCATCTGTTTTTCACATTTTCTGTCAACCCGCTTTATACTTTTCTGTATTGCTCTAGTAAATGTTCCATGATTGGAAGTCTGTCCCTGCTCCACAATCACTTCATCACCAACATATCCACTATGTGGTCTTTCTTCAAGGTCAACTTCTACCACTAGCAAATTACGTGAAACAGAGTTTGATACTCTTAGATCTGAAGATTCTTTAGCAGTAGATTCAGATGCTCGTCTAGCTTCATTTGAAGAATCTGGTTCTACAATATTCTTCATATTGGATATGAAGGAATCTGTCAACAGTTTCAGCTTAGAGTATTCTGAGATTGCTTCTTCTTCCGTGCAAGTGAAATTCATGTGCTTCTTTGCAAGAGCAATAGACTCCTTCTTGTCAATTTTGTTTTTCAATGATGAAGCCCCAATCCAGCACTGAAACAGTAGAAGGAAATCAAAACTAGAAACATAGAATAGCATCTTATTCAATGGCATGCGAAGAGAAAGATGCAAGAAAAAAGGAACAGGTGAAGAATTTTATTTAGAAACAAGAGGCAGACAAAGGACCCTAAATTTCATTCATTGATTATGTGATTTGATCTTGGTATGACAATAATGTTAGGAACATGATCGGATTGTCTAAATCAACAAAAAAACCTTTTATATGACAACATCATACATTAGACTAAAAATTAGTATAGGTTAAATCAAAAATATATTAAGGCATAATCTACTAGAAAACATATATATTGGCCTCATTTACTTTTGGGGATGTCCCAAAAAATTTGTCCCCTTACTAAAACTAGGTGGTTGTTGCTAATTAATAGTTGTATTCAGCAGTAACTGCACTTTCACTTGAAGAAGATGCTGGAAGTCACGGGATCAGATGAGTAGAAGTCGGTCAGAAAAGCTGGCTTAACTGTCTGGTTCAGAAGACAATTAGAAGTTGAATGTAATTGGAGGAAATTTTGAAGCACTTCAAAAATGAGCTTTTTCAAAGGGGACAATTATTTAGGGACTGAGGCAGTAGTATCATCATTCAGGTATAGAAATATGTCCAGAAAAGGTTCTCAAGTAGATGCTATCAAATTTAAAGTTCAAGGTGAAATTGTAACTAATAAGTATAATGTAGTGGAAAGGCAGAAAAAGTAAATCATATGATGGTCCTCTATCCTTGTAAAAGGCAAACTCGTTCTTGGATACCAGCAAGTGCATAATCGAACAGAATACACATTTATTTAAGATTGCTTTGGATGCAAACACATATATTTATGGAAAACTAAGCATATCAGGTTTTTCCATTTACAGATGCATTATTTGCTAGCTCACAAACTAAATGAATAGAAAAAAAGAAAAAGAGTCTAGTTTGAGACCAAACTAGGAAGCCTTGCTGTACTGTGACATATTAGTAAAAATATGAAGGACCAGTTGCCCTAAATTCCATTCTCATCGGACGCTGAAAAGCCGGTGAAGATTAATGTACATTATATTATTCAAACACGATTTTGATACTGGTTTTAATTGCATCGTATGTCTGCACTATAAAGAATTACAGTAGAAAACTGATTTACAGCTGATGCATAATGTCGTGTGGAGACTAAAATAACAAATGATATGATGGTCATCTTATCCTAAGAACAGGTGCTAAGCAATAACTGCTATATAACATTGGTTTTGGACACAACCTCATCCTAAACAATAAATCTTTCATCCATATCTAGGGAGGTTTTTGTATCGAGAGGCACATTGATCGCCTTGTCTTCTCAGCATCAAATTGAAAAGAGTAAAAGTTTTGTTCGCGACAGAAATAGAAAGTGCTGTGGACAAGTGATATTAAAACTGCCATTCATGACAAATAATCTGCCATTCCATTCTCATCCGACAGTTTAAAACTGAAGAAAATCAATGCAGTTTCTATTTATCAAACATGATTGCATGGATTGGTCAACTTCGCACAGTGATCATAGACTTTGTTGACTGAAAAATATACCTTTAAAAACGTGTTTGTGTTCAGAGATTTCTAGCTTATTGAATTTTGACAAACTCTTTATACATCAACAACAGGTCAAGCGTTGAAAACACTTCAAACCAGAGCTTGAACTCCAGTCAACCATGGATCAAGTTCCCAGGACTTCCTAGCTTTCTAGCGCATTTAGCCTATACTGTTCTGATCCCACCCTTTCTTGCAGGGAAACACACAGAAATATTTTAGAAGAAGGTGACTTAAGAACAAACATTGCTTCATGTCCAGTGAAAAGCACATCTATCAGACACATATCTAGCATCAGTTAATAGGGGTGACGTGATATCTTAGAATCTTTACATTTGCACAATCCAACAGCTGAAATTTCAAAAAAGAAGTGCAATGACAGATAATTAAGCAATATAATCAAGAAAGTGAGTGAAACTTCAAATCATCAAACTTGAGGGATAGAAAACATTTCTATTATTAGGAGCATGTATCTAAAATACATAGAACATGAATTTTTTTCTGACCAGAGATATCATAAAAGCCTGTAATATGGTTGCCGATTCCCTACTGATGCGGTGATTCTCAATGATGTATTTCAAAATATTTGCAATCATACCATTGTCTCCTTCCTGTGTACATTGAAACAAATCTATTTAGATTAAATATTTGCAATTACTTACAATTTACACAATAATAGTATGATAACACATACTGTTAAAAAATAACTTATATTTGCAAAATATGCTATTGTGACTTCCACTTCTGACATTACAAATTACAATGCAGGAAAAACTAAAGCTACCAGCATTTAACATGCTAAGATGCTAAAAAGAAATATATATGTGCAGAAGTATCACAAATGAAGCATAAGTCAGAAAACTAATTCCTCCCTATGACCACCCCAGTTTTTAACCTCGTAATATATGATGGAAGTTCGCAGCACCTGTGCCGTTCTTAGAACCTTAATCTTACCAAGCCCAGATAAAGGATGAACTGGGAAGGTTGTGTTAGGTAGCCAGCGCAAAATTTTGTGAGATCCCTCCATAAACATGAATTCAAATAATATTCATTCAGCTAGCAAGGGTGTTCCGTGCACTTGCCTCGATGTGTATCCATTAGAATATAGGCACCGCATCATCTTGAATGGCAAAAATGCGTAACACTAACACCTCATCTCTGAAAGCCTGGTTCGCTATGTCGCCGCCTATTGGCCCACCGAGCACAGGATCGACTAGACCCATCAGAGGTGCGCACCCACAAGTCCATGGATGTTTGTTGACGCTAGTTGAGTAAATGTGACCACTTATGAGCCACACTAATTTACCACATCTATCTGATATGGGATGAAGTCTCAAAAAAAGAGTCATGTTACGAGCAAGTGATTGAGACAAAGGCCAAGTTGACTTGAGCATAAGGTGGAAGTTGTAAATACTCCCTCCCTTCCGGGCAAAGTCCACGCTTGAAAGTAACTTTTTAATTTTCTACTTTTAACACTTTATATCTTTTCCAAATTATACTAAAATTATAAAATTTTCCCACAATATGTGATAAAAAAAATCATGTTTCCAATATGTAAGAAAAAATTTGGGGAAAAAATCAATATTTATAGCTTGGTTTTTGAAAGTGGACTCTTTGAATGAAACGACCCAAATGGAATAGTGGACTCTTTCCCCGTAATGGAGGGACTATTATACTAGTACAGACCTGCAGTTGTAACGCAGTCAAGTACATGGAAACAAATATTGTTTTTGCCTAACCTATGGTAACAACTTCATATCTTCCAAAGTTTACATTTTATTAGAGCTTTAGGGCTAGATTGTTGAAGACTGGCGGTTATTGAGTTGACCTGCCAATAGGTGAGATACTTTCCCAGCAGTTTGAATGCTCTGGAGATGCCAAAAGATGGAAAAGGCACGAGCAGGTAGTGCCAGACTCCACAAAGGCAGCATTGGTGGTGATACCTTGACCAGCCTATTTGGTTAAGGTCAGGGCTGTTACGATTTGATGTTGTTTGGGCAACTTATTCAGATTCATACCATTTTGGGATTTTTTTGCTGGTTAGCTGTCTTGTGTTCTGAATTTTGTGTGGGCAGTTCATTTTCCTGAGAAAACATATCAATTGGTTTGGTACAATTCAAGCAGAATGATTGAAAATTTTCTAACAATAGCTTGCTATTATTGTGCGAGTACTATGGTTAAACCAAAAAATACAGATAAATCTGCTATCACATATATCCGCAAAATATTACAGATCAAAAATTAAATGGAAGCAACTATCTGGATTGATGCAAGACTGTTGGTGTTCTTTCATAACACAGAGAAGGGAAATTATTATCCACCGCCGGTTCCTAATCGAGCATAAGGAGAGGCTCGGCAACATGAAGATTGGCAGATTATCTAGCTCAATGGAATCCTTGAGCCTCATACCATCCCTATCCCAATGTGCGATGCTCCCATTTAAGGAACTTTAGAGTACCTTGCTTTCATAGTTTCATGTGATCTGGCTATGATAAAATGCCATGCATCTATGATCTGTGCAATGCTTCAAGCATGATAGATTACTAATAAGAGCCTATATACTTAAATGGGTGTATCAAGAGGTAACAGGCTAAGAATGAGTAAATGACAATTCTGAGGTCTCTGGCAGGATTACCACAGGAGTATGAGACAGCAAGGTCATGTATCCTTGGTTGTCTAGAAGTTATTCCCCCTCTTTACATAAAATGTCAAATACTCCATCAACCAAAAATAAAAACAGCAGTCCTATTTGACAAGTCAAACACTTAAAAAGGAATCTTTTTATGCCCTCATAATCACAAAACCTCCGCACCTCAGTAAATCAAAGCATAAAAACAGTCCCCCTCCCCCTGCCTCTATTTCTCATTTAACACAACCGAATCATTTGGATCTTCTGCTTCACTGTCGGATCCCACCAAATACCCCAACCGTCAAACTATAGATAATCTGGAGCCTCATCTTCAAGTCATTGTGTTCTTCCATGGAAATGAATTTTTCTTCTTTGATGCAAGCGCTTCCAATTACGATGCTGTTCTCCGTTAAAACGCTGGCAAAATTCCTCGCCGATGTTGTCTCCATTCTAATACAGCCTTGCTTATAACAGCAGTACCAAGTCCAGAACCATGACGGCTTCGATATTATCGGATATTACAGGTCTGTCTTGTTGCTTCGATTGAAGACATCACCTACTGCAGTCTATATCCCAATGTTGTCATCCAAGCTTGACAGGTCCAAATGTACGGTTAGGGCATTTATGAATGCCTATTGATTTTAGCAATCATTCTGGAAATGAAACTATTTTTATGGGACAAACAAAATAAGGAATGTGGACTGTTGTTTTGAGATCTATCATTTTGTTGGGTCTTAGATTTGTTACTAGATGATTTCACACTTTCCGGAGAAATAATCCATAGAGGAGGGTTGCTTTTTAGAATTTCTTTATTGTACTTCTAACCTGCTATAAATTTAAGAGCCTCTCAGTGCACCGGTTAGGATGTACATGTATTAACCTCAAGCTAGGGGTAGAGGAAGCTAACATGGGCATCCATAATACAAACAATATATGATGCAATGTGGCCTATGTGTTCACCTTGATATAAGACTGTATTTAATGGTCGATAAGGATCCATGTACCGACCCCAAGTAATTGGGACTAAGGCAGCACTCAGTTGAGTTGATCCTCTCGATAAGCTGTTTTGTATAAAGTCAGAAATATTAGTGAGTTATTTACTTCGTCATTTACATATTTTTTTTGTAAAGTTTCTGTCTTCATGTATGCAGACACTTCCATTTCTGAACAAAATATTCTGTCATTAAGGAAAAAAACAGTTTTACCCTTTTCTCCAGTGTCAATCTCATTGTTCAAGAAAAAGATAAAACATCATCTACGAAAACCAATAAAAGGAAACACTCCTCTTAGCATAGGAATCATTCTATCTGCTAATGCAATGTTCTTTCTTGTTCTTGTTTTCCGACAATTGCAATCATATTTCTTCTTTTTAAAACAAAGTTCATAATGCCTCAGATTATAGACCTTTGAAAAAGTCTAGATGCTATGCAACAATCCCTATATGTTCTTGTCAAATTGTTTGCACACACTGGTATAGAACCTCTTCTCAGACTTCTGGATTTCATGTATCCAAAATGGTTGAAAAAGTTTACTAGCATCCTGGTTCTTCCACGTCTTACACCGATATCTAGCAATTCCAGGACATTTCCCAATCAGGTCCTGGATGAGGATTCACAAGTATAACAGAAACAAAAATAAAACAAAAAAACAATTTAAGATATCATTGGATAGATCAAGGGTTCCTTTATCTATATCCAACACTAAAATCTGTAACAAAAGTTAGCCAGATATGGATGGTAGAATGAATCTTTAGGCAAAAGAACAGATGCATAAATACTTACTGATAGCTTAAGAATTTCACAGAGCCTTGAAACATCAAGTTTCAGGAGATCATGAAGACTATTATCAGCAAGTGTTGTTTCCTTGTGGACTTCAGTTGACCTACACCTATTAGAAGGCACATGTTGAGATCCAAAACTTGCAGGAAGTCCGGAAGCCCCTGCAAAAGTCAGTGAAGGCTTTTAAATAGCAATCATAAGAGTTACACTACTCCATCATGATATCATATTCTTCAGTGCACCTAGCAAGACATTGTAGAGAGGAAAAAAGATATCACTTATAAGTAAAGGGATTGTTAGCAAAAGTTCCTCTATCCATTTAATTTCACCTGCTTCTGCAGGCGTTAATGAGACCGAATCAATACGATTAATGACCAACTTCTTCTGCTTCTTAGCGATTTCCTTCTTTCCAACATCTGTTCCTCTTTTAGGATCTTCAGAATAATTAACTCTTTTCCTCTGTTTCGGAGTCGATGCTGATAAATACTTCCACTGTGGGCGCCTTCCCTCCAACAGCTTTCTCCAAAACATATGGGGTTGTTCCTCATGCAACTGAACTTTCTTCTTGCCAAGCAAGGGAATATTTTTACTATAAGTTCCCATACTTTGGTCAACTCTCGTAATAATAGAGTTAGCTGCCTCCCTGCTTTTACAGTTCTGAGAAATTAAATCCAAGATGTCCTCCACTAAATTATCCAACTCTGACTGTTCACAAGATATATATGTCTTGGAGGCACTATGAAACGCATCTAGTTTATGGAATAAATATGAGGCACCCCACATGAGTACAGCTCCACTGGTACTCCTATTCAAATTTCGCAACTTTTCAGGGGTCAAATCATGATCCGCTGAGAGAAGTATTTTCTCTTCAACTGTACAACATGCATACAGACGAAAAATAGTTATCTGCTCTGACAGTGAATCAATTCTTATTCTTTGTAGCGATCTTAGATCATTCATCGGATTCAGGTCACTGTCGAATATGACAATAGTATCTACTGATGATAGTTTGATCGATGGAAGGCAGGCACGATGTTCTAGCAAGAGGACAAATCTACCCTTATCGTTGTTGAAATTGTTTAAAGCAGCTTGCCTCTTGGATGCGACATATACTCCCCCATCTACACGTTCATAAGAGTCTTGGCCAAATCTATAACGAACAAAATCATCCAATATATCTCCAATAGAAAAAGCTTCTCGTCCTGAACCAGTTGTGGGCTGTAAGAAGATGTGCAGCTGAATGTTAGCATAACCACAAAAAAAAATGGGATTACCTCTGCCAAACATAGAAATTATGCAAATAACGCCAAGAAAAGCAATGGAATTGGTATTTACTATTTAGTCAATTGTACTTTATTTTCTATTACTTTATCCAGATTTATAGTCCATGAATGTGACTAGACTATTCAGGATCATATGAACAATTCAACAGCTTTATTTATATTTGAATCAGAAGTTATAACTCAATCTCAGCCACATTAGAGCCACGTATTGGGTGGTTTGGCCTAGTCCTTGAATCATAATCCACAAGCACGTGAATGCTCATGATGACTAAGTAATTCAGAGGCCAAATACGAATAAAAGTTTACATGTAAATTTGGAACTGTTTACAGGACCAGAAGTCTCGTAAACTGGTTCTCTTTATCAAAATAATTAATAACCATTGAATGCACAACTTAAGTGGAGAATGATAAATACGAGATAAGATACTTCTTCTACAGCATAGCTCAGGCAAGTATAATCCCGTGAAAGACGTAAACTTTAAGATACTTTGAAGCCTAAAAAATCATATCACGCACCTGGAAAAGGATTAGCACTCTTAGTTGTTGCTTTTTCATCTCTGACAGTACACCATCCAGAAGTTGTAGCTTGCCACTTGCTTTTATGCCAATATCCAAGCACTCGACAACAGGAATATCTTTAGTTATCGACCCTTGCAGTGATGGATCGACAATGTATGGATGATCACAACACTAGAGATAATAACATCAAATAAATCAAAGATAAGTTATTTGCAGGCCATCATTGATTGAAATTGGATTTTCCAAATCTAAAGTTTTCATACACTAAGGGTGTGTTTGGACGATGTTTTTTTTTTTTTGTCGATTTTGATTTCTGAAAAAGTGGTTGCTTTTTTTACTGTTCATCTTGGTTTTTTTTCCCTAAAATACCCTGGCTATCCTTGAAATATTCTGGTAATGCCCCCAATTTGACACCTGCTATGGCAGACGTTTTTTCCCCTAATCCTGACTAAGCTAGTCTACCTACCCTGCACCACTACCCACCACAATAGTACCATTGCCTCTTCCTCCCACCACGTCCAAACCAGAAAAAGCAGTTTCT
>JAOTQG010126012.1:0-10236 GCA_025631175.1 Iris virginica
CCCCTCTCCACAAAAAAAGAAAAGAAAAGAAATGAGATCGCCTAAAAAGCTAGCAAAATCTATTGACTACAGTACTACACTACGGCCTCCTTCATGCAAAAGAACCCGATGAATCTACTTCTCTTTGTTATTATTGGACTATGTCCTAATTAGTTGTTTTCAAAAAGTCTGGTTATAGCTGTATTCTAGCAGTATACTAGTGCTTTTCACCTTGTGAAGCTTTGGTTGGTTTCTTGTCCTTTGCCGCCTGTGTGTACATGGGTAGTGCCTCCTAGGTGCTCTCTCTTTTATATACAGTTTTACCTATCGGAAAAAGTTTACAAAGGAAAGAAAGATAACAAGATTGAATATAACAATTTAAGTGTAATTCCCCTTCTGACGGATAACCTTCTAAAATCTGTCTGGTTGCTCCTGGTGATAGAATAAACCAATTTAACCTTAACCTGACATCCTGACGAATGATGATAAATCCAAGGTGTGCTTTCCTATTTACAAAGCAGTAACTGAGCCAAAGCGAAGATCCCTGTGAAGGAATTCAATCTCTCTAGGTCTGTCAGAGGGAGAAAACATTGATAATGTACTTTTAAGTTTTTACCAAATCTTTCATCATTTTCATTTGGTCTACGTACCTCAAGTAGTTCCTAAATTACAAAGATGCAAACCAATTAACCAACAATGTTGACGTTTTGAGATTTATGTAACCTACTTAATCTTTGTGATTATGACTTTGGATTTGCCATTCTTTTAGTTATGTCATGGGTATTGGGGAAGCAGAAGCATTTTCTGAAAGGTTGAAGAGAGAACTTCAAGCGCTGGAAGCTGCAAATGTGCATGCTATTTTGGAAAGTGAACCTTTGATAGAAGAGGTAATTCTTTTTATATGAGGCACAAGTTTATTCTAATGTGATGCTGCATTCTTGTTAGAGTTTATGCATTTTCAATTTATTATTCTGTTCATATAATTCCTTCCGTCTCTTAGATAACAAACCTCAAAATTATTTTCACCATACCTGCATAGTTTTGTCTGTTTTTCCCCTTCTTGGTAATAGTTTTGGGCTTGAGCTTCTCATCTCAAGTAACGCTTTCCATAAAATTCAGAACTGTACCAAAAGTTTTTTCGTGATATTAGCAATACTTGTGTGTATTGAGTGTTGACAATGCTTGCTAGATCTTCTATGATGTTCTTCAACAGCGGTTTGGGAACTTATGTTTCTGCTTATGAGTGCTGCAGGTGCTGCAGGGGCTTGAGACAGCTACAAATTGTGTTGAGGATATGGACGAATGGCTGGGTATCTTTAATGTGAAACTTAGACACATGAGAGAGGACATTGAATCAGTAAGAATATTCGTTCATCTTGTGACAAAATATTATCACCTATGCAGCCATACAACTTCCTTTACCTTGTAGCGAGCTGGATAGGGTTGATACTCTTTTGTGCTCTAATTTGAACAAGTACCTTGATCTGCATTTTCCGACAGAAGTGTAGTTGATCTAGCGGAAGTGAAATTTATTGATAGCTGATGTGTACACTGAGAGACTAACTAACTTGGACTCAATCTAAATATTCTGAGAAGTTTGTCAAGAGTAGAAATTTATGTCTCTTTCTTGCCTCAACTATTGATGTGCTTAGTATCAGATAAAATTTAATGGTTAGTAATAGGCAACTATTGTTAAATTTGGGGAAATGCAAGATTTTCTTTTTGGAGCTGATTTCTGGCGGTTTCATTTCTGATCCCAGATAGAAACACGCAATAACAAGCTGGAAATGCAGTCTGTAAATAACAAAGCATTAATTGAAGAGTTGGATAAACTTCTCGAAAGATTGCGTATCCCTTCAGAGGTATTATGAAATCTACATGACTACATTGTTCTCTTGATCTTTACTTGAACAAGTTTTTAATTTTTATCATAATGATATTCTGTTTTCTCCAGTATGCAGCTTGTCTAACAGGAGGCTCATTTGATGAGGCACGCATGCTTCAAAATATTGAAGCATGTGAGTGGTTAACAGGTGCTTTACGTGGTCTTCAAGCACCCAACTTGGATCCTATCTATGCAAACTTGAGATCAGTATGTTTATTGTTTGCCTTCATTGCTTGAGCTTTTCTCTTATGGCAATTGAGTGTTAGCATACTTTGTCTTGGAAGTAGAAATTGTAACTCTGTGCATATCGATTTGTAGAAAATGCTAAAATTGTATTTGATGAATATTTAACTGATGTTTAGAAAGCACATTGACTCCTTTACTTACTAATAATAAAGACAGTAGTTGTAAAAATTAATAATTAGTACATTGACAAAAAGTATTATGGAGCCCACTAATTAATATGGAGTTCACGTTCATCGACACATGCTTCCTCTGATCATAGTGTTTAACTATGTTCTAGTCGTATATTTATATTCATTTGGTGGATGTTGAGTCTTAATGCTGCGCATGCCGAGACATACAAAACAGCGAGTCAGCCACACATCTCCGTTTAATCTGTGAAGATGCATGTCAATCTTAAATTAGTGCTTATGGTATTTCTTGTTTGTCTAGCATAACTGCTTCTTATCTGTATCCTCTCTATCACTAATGTCGAGTTCAATATATTGTGTTTATTCCTGCTCATTTCAGAACCCTGTAGATTTTGTAGCTTCCCAGTACTTCTAATGTGACATTATCTTATATGAGCCATGAAATTTGCACATTCCTGATATCTTTTTTGTGATTGTGTAATGTCTGGAATTGAGATATTAATTTTGAGAGAATTTTTTCTGTTCTTTCTTTTCTTGCTTTCTTGTGTCAAGACACAATCAAGTCTGTATCTCGTATATTGAAATCAAATTCTTCAAAACATATGTGCTTTATATGATTAAGCACTTTAACTGACCATAAGGCAACTTATTAATAGTTTGAGGTGGAATCCCCAATATTGTCTGATTGATGAGAGTGGTGTATAGAAGTGCTCTGTAAGTTTGTGAATTTGTCTGTAGCTACTCATGAACCTGTTTCTTCTCTTCCTGTAACATTTCTGTAGTAGTTACTTTCAGAATGTCTTCCTAATTAGCTCTGGATAAAATTCTTACAGGTTAAGGAAAAACGAGCAGAACTTGACAAATTGAAAGCTACTTTTGTTCGGAGAGCCTCTGAGTTTTTGAGAAACTATTTTGCAAGTTTGGTGGATTTTATGATAAGTGACAAGAGTTACTTCTCTCAGGTTTGATATAGGATGTTATATTTTTGATATCAAAGTATTTTGCTGGATACTTGATAAACTGTGCGAGCCTGAAGTTTAAACTCTTCTTGGCTTAAACAGAGGGGACAACTAAAGAGGCCTGATCATGCAGATCTCCGTTATAAATGCAGGACGTATGCTCGTCTTTTGCAGCACTTGAAGGTAAAATAATGGAAAAGGCTAGCCAATGTGGATAATTCCCATTTTTGGATCATTAACATGTGCCACAGGGCACTTGTTAGCAAAACCTATTTATGTTTACTATTGTTGTTTTTCCCTACTTCTCCAAATTTTATGTTTCTGATCTCCTCTTTACTCTTGTTCATTGTTCCTACAGAGTCTTGACAAAAATTGTCTGGGCCCGTTGAGGAAAGCTTACTGTAGCTCGCTTAATTTGCTGCTACGGCGCGAGGTCAGGATACTAGAAAAATTTGCACAACTGTTTTGCAACTGTATTTGACTTTCACATCTAGTTCCATGTCTCTTCATTGCTGTTGATTACCTGGGCTTGACATGAAATACTGTATCCAAAGGAAATCCAGTCCATTAATCATTTTGCATTGGAAATTTACTTGATCAATGATGACCATGTCACAGTATGATCCTTATTTCTTGACTACTCCCTCAGTCCCATTGGGGAAGGGGGGGGGGGGAAGATGTTTGTTCCTTTATTTCACCACAGTAAATTATTATGTATGGAGGAGTCAAAAGATTCTTATAGGATGTTTGACTAGTTCATACGAACCTTATTGGATCCCTGCAAACCTAACCACAGACTGATAAAAAATGTGAATACCTATTAATGCACTCTTGGAAAGTGCTTTTTAAAAGTTCGATTTCTTATTGCAAAAGATGTCTGCCTTAGTTTTGTTGCAATTAACAAGCTGAGGGCTATTACATCATCATGTCAACCTGGTTTAGGACAATTTCGTCAATTGAAAAATGGCATAGTGACTTGAATGGTATATACTACTGTAAATCTTAAAAATCGAGATGTATGGTGCCCAAAGTCGTTCAGACCTGATCAGTTCTTGAATAAATGATGAATGGGATTCAAAATTATTTTTTGTTATCCTAATCTGATACTTGTTTACCCATGTGACTCATAGTTTCAGGTGTATATAGTGTACAACACTTGTGGTTCAGTTTTTGAGGCATATACTGTAAATATTAGTGATTTGACTAGTTTCATTAGGTACTTGTGATACTATTTATTGTTTGAAGTTTGATTGATGCTTTTGGCTTCAGATTTCTAATGAATTTAAATTTGATAATGAAAATTTGAATTTCTATGAATATGTAGTAGGCTGACAGTTTTAGAATACTTGCAAGTTCAAAAATCTTGTATTTTGAAGGTCTTGTAATTGTTTTAGGCTCGTGAATTTGCAAATGAGCTTCGTGCGAGTACCAAGGCATCTAGAAATCCAACTGTCTGGCTTGAAGGTTCCACAGGTTCAAACCAAAATGTGAGCAATGCAGACACTTCCACAGTTTCGGATGCTTATGCCAAGATGCTCACTATATTTATCCCACTGCTTGTTGATGAGGTTATGACCTTACCCTCTATCTCTCTCTGCTTACCCCCCACCCCATCTCTCTCCTCCCACGAGCGGCAGAACTTCAGTAAACTTTACAACCGGGAATTAAACATTTGGTTCTTAAATTGTCAAACTGCAGAGTTCATTTTTTGCCCACTTCATGTGTTTTGAAGTTCCGGCCCTTGTACCTCCGGGAGGTGCTGCAAATGGAAACAAAAATGGTCCGATGGATGATGATACCATTGATGATGATTTAGGCATCATGGACATCGATGAAAATGAGAGCAAAACTGGTACCTCCCCGTGTGCACATATCTTTTTCACTGTGTTTAAAGATTATTCATTCTTCATTTACAATTTTGTAGGTAAAGTCTCAGAGCTGGAGGCCCTAAATGAATCACTACGCGATTTGCTCGATGGAATACAAGTAATTTCAACAAACTTTTTATTTTTATTTTGATTGTATTTATTGATGAACTCTTTGGGACTAGGCTGAGTTGAGAATTGATGAACTCTGTTTTATTATGTAAACATTGTAAATCTAGCTGTCTAAAGTGTCAAATTGAAGGAAAAACTAGAGATTCTTGTTCTGAATCCTTGTTCAGAGGGGATGAATTTAATTGGTCAAGTTAGATTCATCATCTTTTAGACCCCTTCATGTTAAGCAATCATGTCCTTCAACGTGAGGCGATTAAATGGTGGATCACTATTACTCCTAATAACATTATAAGTGGAAGTACATATGGTATTGTGGATATTTCTCTGATTTCATATGGTAATTTTACTCCCCCTACCCCCCACCAACTCCACCCCCAACCCTAAGTCAGAAATTCTAAAAGATAATCTTTGGCTATGGCTAACACACTTATAGATATTTGAATTCATAGTATGACGTGAACAAATGGAAGGAAAACATATGGAATTGCGATGTTTCTCTGATTTAAACTACAGTGTGAAACAGATGATAAGCCTTAACATACCTTCAGAAGATGATAATAGGACTTGGGTACTTCAGTTAATGTGTAAATTACTTGAGGGGTTCTTCTCTTCTTCCATCCTCATTTGAGCGTCAGCATTTTAAATGGTTTGCATATTAGAGATAGGTTGTTAATTTTGTATTTTTCCAAAATAGATATGCTTACGAATAAAAGGTGAAATTTGTACAAGATACAAGAATATAAAGCATGAGTGGGCAATCAGTGTTCCTTCATGTTCTTACCAATTGGAATTGCTACACCCAATTAGATCAGAGTGAGGTGCTGCGGGCCATGACTCAGAAAACGATGATCAAAGACTGAAGTGGAACTGTTTGGTTGTATTCCATCTCGAGCAGGAATAATATTCTTCTGACTTGTGAAGATGAAGTTTAAGGTTGACCAGATGGCTTTTGGCTGGGGACTTGAAATCAAACCGAACATTGAAGAAGCTCAAGGTTGCTTATCTAGTATGTATTTCATCTTGAAGCATCAGTTTGACCTCATCCTTGTTTAAATTTAGAAGTTGAAGAAAAAGCTTGGACAAAGAAAGAAATGATTGAAGAAATAGAGGATGTTTTTTCTTGGTCAGTTAGTGGTGGTTTAGTGATCTGCATTATCAATATAGAAGGAATGAAGAGTGAAAGACAAATCACCTGGTAGAACCTCAGAAAAAAATAAATCAAGGATTGGTTCCAAAGCAGCATATAAAGCTCCTCAAGTTCAGATCGAAATTTGGGCTTGAACCAGACAACAAAAGATATCAGCATATAAGGCTTGGTTCCACCAACTTTTGGCATCTCAGCAATTAGATGGTTTTGAAAGTTAAATGCACTTTTCACTTAAGTTATAAGAAAGTGCAGGACGTTGAAGGTTTACAAAGGCAGAGGCTATGACAGAGCTACAACTCCCATGAGATATTTAAGAAAGAAGATCATGGAGCGGAAAAGAATTTGACCTCCCACTTTAATACAGAGTATATTTTCGGCAGAGATTATTAATTACAAATGCAGCAGCTTGGTTTCCTCATAGTGTCTCTCGTCTGATCCTCCAATATGCGTGAATCCTGCAAATGAATACACTACCAACAAAAGGACCACATAAGAGAATAGGAAGTCTGGAAGGTACATATATTCACATAGGAAGCTCAAGGCTGCTTATCTAGTATGTATTTCATCTTGAAGCATCAGTTTGACCTTATCCTTGTTTAAAAGTTGAAGAAAAAGCTCGGACAAGAAAGAAATGATTGAAGAAATAGAGGATGTTTTTTCTTGGTCAGATAGTCGTGGTTTGGTGATCTGCATTATCAATATAGAAGGAATGAAGTGCGAAAGACAAATCAACTGGTAGAACCTAAGGGAAAAATAAATCAAGGTTTGGTTCCAAAGCAGCATATAAAGCTCCTCGATTTCAGATCGCAGTTTGTTTGAACCATATAACAAAAGATAGCAGCATATTGGTTCCACTAACTTTTGGCACCTCAGCAATTAGATGGTTTTGAAAGTTAAATATACTTTCCGTGTAAGTTATAAGAAAGTGCAGGACGTTGAAGGTTTACAAAGGCAGCGGCTATGACAGAGCTACAACTTTCATGAGATAGTTAACAACGAAGATCATGCTGCGGACAAAAATTTTGACCTCCCACTTTAATGCGGAGCATATTTTAGGCAGAGATTATTAATTCCAAATGCAGCAGCTTGGTCTCCTCATAGTGTCTCTTGTCTGATCCTCCAATGTGTGTGAATCCTGCAAATGAATACACTACCAACAAAAGGACCACATAAGAGAATAGGAAATCTGGAAGCTACATATCTTCACTAGTTCAATCTTTCTATCAGATTTATGGTTTTTTGCAATATTATACGCTCTTAAGGTTCTAAATTTATAAGCTGCTTAAGCTAGAATATGACTCATTGATTGCCTGGTCTCTGAGCATTTTCCTTTTGTATTCACCATCGCTCTCGGTTTCTCTGTCATGCATTATGTAGATTATAGTTTTATATACAGTGCTAGATGCTTCTCCTCGTCTAGCCATATCGTAATTTTATGATAGAAATTTTAAATTGGCTAAGCAAACCTTTGGTTCCTGTATCCTTTTCTTCTAACAATTGGTTTTTCAGGAGGATTTTTATGCAGTCGTGGATTGGGCATACAAGATTGATCCATTGCGCTGTATATCAATGCATGGGATAACAGAACGATATATTTCTGGTCAGAAAGCTGATGCAGCAGGATATGTGCGACTGTTGCTTGATGCTTTGGAATCTAGAATTACTTCACAGTTTACCCGTGTAAGTAAAGCCTTTATGCGAAATTGTTCGCTGCGACTTGCGCATCAGCTCACTTTGAAAATCTGTGTAGTTTGTAGATGAAGCTTGCCACCAGATTGAAAGAAATGAACGAAATGTTCGGCAGATGGGTGTCTTGTCATATATTCCTAGGTAAAGTGGATCCCAAATGTTCATGCTTCTGTAAGGAGATGTCAACTTGCATTTTTCATCAAGTTTTAGCACTTTCTTTTTTCTTTTTCCAGGCATTGTACTTTCATGACAGCTGCTTCATTCTAGGTTAGACATATCATTGTTATAGGAGAACATTGGCGTCTCAATAGTGGTCAAAGTCCGGCAATCTTTATATCATGCATCCAGAATCTGCTAATGTTTCCCAAACCGGCAGTGTTATCTAAGGAGGACACATGTGGATTTGATGTATGGTTAAAGCTTCCTAATACTATTGTCGGTTGAGTTTATAAGATACTGTACTCGACATAATGTACATAGCTACATCCAGGTTGCAATTCCAAATGATTAAAATTTTCACACATTACGAAAAATGATAAAAGAAATATATGGATCTATACTAGTTTAGTTTGTGGTTATAAATAATTAGGAACAACATATTTACAAAATGCATGTATGTACCGCTATACCTTAATTAGTAAGACCGATCTTAAAACTTTTCGTAGTATGATACCGATACCTTTCCGTGAGCTGACACTAAACTACACTTCCTTCTTACCTTCCTCTAAGAAGTAAACTGACATAGATAATCTCTTTGTTTCTATTGTGCTGGTGCTTCTTATCTTATGATTTCCTACCACTATATGGTTTTGTGGTGATTATTGCTAGTTAAACCCTAAAATAAATGAAGCCTTACTGGACTTTGCTGAAGAGAATGATGGGTTTATTTGAAATTCTAGCAATATCATGAGGAACAACCTTGTGTGGTGTGATGTCCCAGTTCTCAGCTCGAATATAAATATTTATTTTTCTATTGTTAGCGAAATGATTTCGTTTTAAGTTATCAGAGATAGGAGGGACATGAGAAGGCGGACCATGAGTTCTCTAACTACCTCATTCGTAAGGAATTATTAGCTGAGGGAAGGGACTTGCGCATGTCTGTCTTACACATTACCTTCCTTCTTCAAAATTGTGTATGCATTTGTGTTCATGATAAATGTCATCTTTGGAAGACCCAATATACACGTCTCTTAACTTATGTATATTATTAACCGGTAATCTTAAAAAATTCTCTCAAGCCTTCATGCCAGTCAATTTATAGACTTGAGCAGGTTAGTTACAGAACTTTGGGTTTCCGTCTCATGGTTTTCACCAAATTATTCAACTTGGGTGTTATTTTTAGAATGTGTTTATATAAGACTTCACTATGATCTATACATGACTCACACATTTGCATTATCAAAACTGTGATTGGAACAATTCCAGTTAAATGTTGTATGCTTAATGTGAGTTGCCCAGCTATTGGCACTCTTTGCTAGGTCAAGTGTTAACTCAGGATTCCTTTTGTGCTTACCTTTCCGTAAGTGTCTTATCTTTGTGTTTCAGGATTTAATCTGGCTATGCGTCATTTATGTTGAGATTATCTTACTTCTGTGTAGATTCGCAACTCTTGCCACCCGTATGGAGCAGTATATTCAGGGACAATCAAGGGATTTGGTTGATCAGGCATATGTTAAATTTGTGAGTACTCCCTCGTGAAAAAATATTGTTCTAGTGAGCAGCATAGTCTACCATATAATCTGATATTGTGTTATAAGGGTATAAAACTACATTGCAAGAAGTTGAAAGAAATCTATCTTGTTGAGTTGGCTTGTTTCAGCTTTCAAAGTACAGTATAATTAGTGCTGCTCTCTAATTGAGAAGTTCGCGTGTGTCGAACACTTTTGATGATTTTTACCTGATATGGAGAAAAGCATAGTTGTCTTCAGCATAATTCAATCATGGTATACATCGTATAACTCGTATGATACGACTGCAAGTGAACACTGAAATTGAAAAGCGAGAGTTGGCATTCTGATGTTCAATTAAATGATCACGTGTGTAAACATTGAGGGTACGTTTGGACGTGGAGTTTTTTAATATGTTTTGTTTTTGTTTGTGTTTTGTGTTTTGTGTTTGTTTTGTGTTGATTTTGGTTTTATAAGAGTTTTACAATTTTTCCCTTTAAATTTGAAAAAATTACATGATAGTGATGGAGAGAGAAAGA
>JAOTQG010126034.1:0-10235 GCA_025631175.1 Iris virginica
AAGGGACCACTTGCAATTATCTCTCACTTCTCGATCAGGCCAGATGCCTCTCGAAGTAGGTGCGTGGCAAAACTCCGTAGTTCTACAGCCAATACAAAATTCTCTATGATCCCATCTGCAGGCTTAAAGGGCGCATGCAATTTACTTTCAGCTGCAATCACTCTACCCTTAAGGTGGAAGCAAAATGATGTGAATCAATGTGCATCACGAGGTAACCACTTGTCGGACCCCTTGGTTTCACCAAGACATCTATGTATGCGCAGACCTAGGTATCGGAGGTTCCCCATGGTAGTTGTGCCCTTGCACTGGAGTTCTGCATAAGTTTGCATGACTTCGACTCCTAGGGTCCCTTCAAGAATTATTTGCAAAGTCTCCCAAAGGTTTTGTAATAAGCCCCTTCTCTACTGTTACCTTGTCTAGGTAATGTGTGTGGGGCAAGTATCAAGTGTGTCATAAGTGTTAGGATTTGGCGTCTCAAGTTCTATTTGGGACAGGATTCCTAATTCCTATATGGAAAGGGATCGTATTAGGTCACTATTCTTATTGTTGGAATGCCTAAGGAAAGTAACCTTGGATTCCTAATACAATTAGGTTTTTCGGTTTAGTAGTGCTTTTTCTTTTGGGTTTTGGATTTTATATTCCATGCTCTATAAAACGAGGTCTTTGGTAGAGTTGATAGAATAGTGTGAGAGAGAAACAAGACACAAGTTTGACTCTAAAGTGGGTAGAGAGAAAAAACGACAAGTTAGGTAATCTAAAGTTTGGTGTTTTCTAGGACAAAATAGTGCATGACTAGTTTGGGCTGTGAGAGCGGTAGTACTTGGTAGGCCTTATTCTAGATAGGGCAAGTACATGGAAACCCTCTTCTAAATTCCTCATCGTTTATAGTGGATTTGTTGCTCGCCGTGGTGTGGATTAAACCACGTTAACTCCTGTCTTCTCTTTTGCTTGTTGATCCGTTTACTCCATTTTACTTTTTGTCAGTCTTTCTCAAATTGCTTTATGTATTTTTGACTGATCACTTCCGCAATTGAAGACAGAAACTTGGAATATATATTCGCTCCAATAATATCCTCCTTTATGACAAAGGTCTAATTCCACCCAAAAATTATGTAACATAGTAACAAGTGACATATGTTCTTCGGTAATTATGTTATGGGAAATGCTAACTAGTGAGTAATACGATTCCTGGTTCAGAATGGTACCAATATAATGGGTACCAATTCATCTGTGAATGTTCCAAATGCATCAGGGGGATGCAAAATTTCTCCACTAATTGTTTCTTAACAACTTGCCCAGGTGCACTTGTTAGTATTAACAAGGCACGCACTGGTGCACACAAATAGTAGAAAAATAGACAATGCAGTCACCCCCCCTTCCCCTTCTTCTCAGCTGACTGATACAAGTAGGTTGTTAGCTAGGAAAATGCCTTGGTTTAAAGATTGTAGAATTGAAGAGCGGATGTGAGAAACTGCAGCTCAAACATAGTGAATGTTAGGTGATTGTGTGATGGCCTTTTCTTGCTCAGTGTGTTGTTCGAATTTTTGACTGATGCTTAAGCAAGAAAACAAAATCAATTAATTAGTATCTCTGACATTCTTTTGTTATAGCAGAATGCACCAGTTATTGGAAGGCCTACAATATTTGCAGCAAATTCTGTCGGGTAAGTCAGTTATGCAACACAATATTTGGTAAATACTAAGGGAGGGAGGGAGGTGGGAGATCAATTTTCGTTTCTACTTTGGCTTTTTCAATTGTCAATCACCTTTGTTTTTTGCCCCAATCTTACATTGTAATCGTTTGTGGCCTCTATATATTATTATCTAGGATTCCAAAATTAGCTTCATTGAGATGTACATGCATCTAATAGAACAGTTGAACTGATCATGCAAATGGACATTTTGGGTTTTACATAGTTCAGAAGACTTACCTCGCTCTTTCTAGATTGTTACTTCCTGCATGTAAGATGAACACAATAGTATTATAAAATGTGGAGTTAAATTTAATCTGCGATAAAGTTACTGCAGATTGGGTATTAGTGGAAACCTCGTAGTTATGCCAACTGAGGGATGACATCTTACTATTTGGTGTCGGATGTGCAAGTCTTATGATAGCCTGCCTCCATTCTGGTATCTAACGGTTGAAAGGAGCGGTCCTAATAGATGAAATCTGGGGCTGGATTTACTTATGCCCCCACCCTTACTCCCGTACGTTGTTATTTAGGAAACCCTTACATTGTTATTTAGGAAATAGAATCCAAAAAATAGGCCTACATTTCTTTTCTCGTGTATTAAATTTCCTTCTAGAAAATAGGAAACAAAGTT
Organism: Iris virginica; assembly: GCA_025631175.1. Taxonomy (NCBI): domain Eukaryota; kingdom Viridiplantae; phylum Streptophyta; class Magnoliopsida; order Asparagales; family Iridaceae; genus Iris; species Iris virginica. The sequence goes on from JAOTQG010126034.1 coordinate 2,325, forward strand.
CATTATAAAAGTTACCTTCCCTAACTTTATAAAGCCTTCCATATAGAAATTCCCCATATGTGAAACTGAAGTGAACTCTGCCATTTTTCCAATTGGTTAGTTGGCGTTGGTCATTTTCAATTTGTATGTAGATAATTTCAGCTCTCGTGGGAGGAGCTTGATTCGACATAGCGTTACAAGCTGCCCTTTTTTTTCATAAACAAAGCATCTGCACTGCAACACTACTTCCAGTCCACCACTGTTCTTTTGTAGCAGCTTGGTATTTGCATTTCACCAAATGGACATTACCTACTAGTTTCTTCTATAGTTCTAATCTCTCCATAGGCCCTGGCATTACCTCCACTGCTGAAGCATGGGTCGCAACATTCTCCCAATAAATTGAACAAGGGATAACGGCTGCGTTATAGTGTTGCATTCTTATGTTTATTCTTTCAGTTGGACCAATGCAGCTGCATAGTAGGATGTCAAGGTTCAGTAAAATTATAATCTCGTTGAGGGTCTCGTTCAATAACTTTCTTTTGCTTACTGTCATGAAAGGAAGTTTATTTTACATCTGTTTCTCTCTCTCTCTCTCTCTCTCTCTCTCTCTCTCTCTCTGTGACATGAACAGTTACTACTGTGCTGCTTAGTATTTGGATGTAAGCAATTTTCTTCAGATGGTTATCAATGAACAATGCTGCATTACTTCAGTGTTTTTTACTTTTTAAATTCTTGCTTTCCAGTGAAAACATGCAATGGGCTCAATGCGAAGACTGTTTCAAGTGGAGAAAAGTTCCAGCTGACGCTCTTTTCCCTTCAAGATGGACCTGTACTAAAAATCTGTGGGATCCAGAGAGGTACAGTAGACAAATCGTAATTATGACTTACCACAGTTGTAACGCATGACATAATTGTCCTTAGAGCCCATGGTCATGCAGGTGACACCCTTCGGCACCTTGCTGGATTTCATCATACTGTTTTTATATCTTTTTGGCCCGAAAATATCAATGAAGGAGATAAAACTAATATCAAAATTGAATCTAATTGCTTATAGACTTTTTGATGCATTTGATGTCTGGGTTCAAGTAGTGCGGATGATCTGTACCCGTGTTATTATATTTAACCAGTATGTATTATCTGCCACAACATATCTTATGCAAGGGTATTGAGACTTGTGTTGAATCAAAAACGTATGCAATGGGGTGTTGAAAAGAATTAAGGAAAGTGAAGTGTGGCAGTTTTTATTGTTTTGTCAGGACGCCTGACATGCCCACTGGGACAGCCACAATGTCAATTCAAAATCTTCTGTAACACTAATTGTGATGCTCGGAAGATTACAAACCGCATTATCATTTTCTCTGAATGTACAGAAATTTTGATTTTTCAAGCAGTAATCTTACTATTCTTGAAAGTGATGCCTTTTTTCCAAGCTTCTTGACACTGAAATTTTGATTTTTCAAGCAGTAATCTTACTATTCTTGAAAGTGATGCCTTTTTTCCAAGCTTCTTGACATAAGCTTCTTGAAACACAATTGTAACTCTTTGAATGTAAGTGTTCCAATGCGGAATCTTTGAGTGGAAGAGAAGGGTGCATTACTTGAAATTTTAGGGAATAGTGCTCTATTTTGGTTACTTCTATGTTGGTGTAACCAATATTAAGATTTGCTCCTATGTTTTTTTTTTAATACGCTGTCGCAAATTTAAATGTTGCTATTGCATATTTTTTAAGTCTCTTTCTTTTCTTAATAAAGTGCTGCTATTTGGTTGGAATATTGAACATTTCCATTGCTATAGGCACCAATCTTTCTTTTTAAATAGGTTTTATTCATTCTAGCAGAAAGTCAGAGATGGTTCATTTTCATAGATCATGCAATCCTATCATATAGTTTTGAACCTAACTAGACTTTTTTTTTTTTGGCTCAGTCTCTATCACATGCACACAAACACACAGACCGTCAAATGCATGCCTGAAATGTAATTATTTGTTATGCTTATTGGTTTTTTAATATCTCGTCTATTTTTCTACCAGATCTATGTGTTCAGCGGCTGAAGAGTTGACATCAGAAGATCTTGAAATTCTCTTTCCCAGGACTTGTTGGGGTATGCATCACTTTTGGACATTTTTTGGGTGTTTACCATGTGCACTCTGTCAACTTAATTACATTACCTTGAGGAGCAGTAAGCTCTTCACAGTGGACGGCTACACTCTTTAGAATGATTTAATAAGGAAAACATGATGCCAACTCTTACGAGTACACCGTTTGGATGTGCTCATTTCTACAACCATCTCTTATTGCATCTGAATGTGTCTTTTGCAGCTACTTCTAATAAGAAAAAGGCTCTCAAACTGGACCCAGACCCTCTCGAGGCTTTGGAAGGGCTTGATGCCCTTGCTCACCTAGCAATCCAGGTGGAAGGAGAGGCTGGTTCATCATCCCAGGTGACCACAAGGCACCCTCGCCATAGACCCGGTTGCACATGCATCGTCTGTATTCAGCCTCCAAGCGGGAAGGGACCAAAGCACAAGCCAACTTGCACATGTAATGTCTGCCTAACCGTGAAGCGCCGTTTCCGTACACTCATGTTACGCCGTGAGCAAAAGCAGTTTGAGAAAGAAGCGGAATCTCGACAAAAGTTGCAGCTTCCAGAGTTTCCTGAATTGCCTGATGATGATGATGATGACATCCTTCGTACTGACAACGGAAATAGTAGTTCAAACCATTTTATGGGCTCCAATGGAAGTCTTGATGATGGCTCTAATAAGCAGAGAATATCCCCTTCACCTTTTAAAAGTCCATATATTGACCTGAATATCCAGCCAGAGCGGGAGGAAGAACTATCACCTGCTTCTGAGTCTAATGGAATGATGAGGCTGCTCCAAGATACTACAGAAAGGTATATCAGGCAGCAGAGATTGTTGAACTCTAGTGTTGACGTAAACACATTTGTTAACCAGGCTCTCTCGGATGGTATTAGAGGGGGGGAATTTAGCAATGGTATCCCTGTCGGTCGGAATCATCAGAATGCTGATACAGTCTCTGATAGGTGAAAGGTACTCTTCCAGTCTGTGATATAGTTAGATTAGCAGGGAAGTATGCTATGGTGACGGTGATAAATAGATATTGTTGTACATCAGCCGCGCCGGCATTGTGGTTCCTCAGGTCTCTGTAAATATCGAGTGGAAGGTTAAGTTGGAACCTGTGATAGCCTAAAGAAGAAAAAAGAAGAAAAAGAAGGAAACATCGATACTTTTGCTTATCAGTATTAGTATAATGCTCATCCTCCCTAGGATCGTCATCTCCACAGTACATGTTTAAAAGTGGACCCTAGAGTGCTAAGGAAAGGAAGGTAAATTTATAGCCCAACTGAAGTGGGTGGTGGTAGGTTGAAGCTATTTTGAGCTCACCTTGCTGCCATTTTTGTTAGAAACATTTGGGGATGCAATTAAAGCTTGCGTAGATTTTTCTATGTTACTGAATTCAAAGTGTAGTGACTTTTTCGATTTTACAGAAAGCCCAGGCGTTACATATGGTTTTCAAAGTTCCCTGGTGTTTGTCGGAGCAGGCTCGAACTGGTTTTTAGTTTTTGGTTCTTAATTTTCTTTTCTTGAAACTCTGAATATTAAAACTGCAATGGGCTTCCCGACTTGGTTTTGTTTATGTTTTGCCTCAACAAAGACGCCGTCAACCATTGAATTAGTTTTGCGTGGAGGCTGTAGGATTTGGTGCTGAAGAATTTGCCAGAGAATAGAGGAGAAAGTAGGGGATGGTGAAGGTAATAAGCGATAAACCAACCAAGCGATATTATCAGTGGGTTGGTTGCACTTTTGTTCGTAGCGAGCGAGCTCAAGTGGTTCCGTCAGGTCCAAGTTTTTGCTGGGCTTATATTTAGCTTGTGGCCTTATAGGCTTATGTCCAAATGTTACATAAACTCGGAACCTGAGAATTTTGGTAGGATTAGGTAGAACAAAGAGCGAATGAAAATAGTACCAGTACTTTCCAGACTTCTAGCCGAATACCTTTATTATCTTTCTCCTTGAGCTCTCCGCCGCCCCCTCTGCACCCTCATCCCCTACAAGAACTTTCACCCTTATTGAATCAGAAAATTCCAAATCTCGATTATCATTAATCGACGAAACGATGGAGGAAACTCGAACAACCCCCACCCAACAATATGATACTGATTAATACGATTATGTCTGATGTTCGAGTAATGAAGTTTGAAATCCAATTTATCACGTTGTGAAAGATTGGGGGGGGGGGGGAGGGACAGGTGGAATGATAAATAGTTTGGTCTTTGAAGTGGGAATATACCCCCTCGCTCCTTACGAGATGCTCCAACTTGTTCGAGACTAGAACCCTCTCGGGATAGATGAGATGAGGGGTTTAGGCAAAACCCTTTGACGAGATCACATGAAGCCCGTCCACAGGCAAAATCCTTTGACGCTCGTTTCATCGGGGTCCACTCTTTTCTACCAAAAGTTTCATCATTCACATTTCACACACCTCAAGTCAGATATATAGATTTACTCTCGCAGATGATCATTGCAGCATCACCCTTCCTTTTCTTTAGAATGTGTAGGTAGTAGGAATGTGGGTATGCGGTTAATGGTAAAATAGCATGGTGCGAGGAAGTATTTGCTAAGAATAAAGAAATAGAACTCGACCTTGCCTATTGACAGAAGATTGATGGCGACCAAGTCAACCTAGATTCCATTCCGGTGGAGAATGAATGTCAAGCCAAGTGGAGAGTTTTTATGGGAATCATACTTGTATTCTTCAACAATCGTTAAGCGAGGTGTATGTCTGTAGATTGCGTTTTGACAAAAAATAAATAAATAATGAAATTAGAGACCGTTTATTTAGCCAATCGTTTTGTCATCCCTCACCATCAATTCTCTTCAACCCACACACAAAAAAAAAAAACAAAAAACAAAAAACATTTACAATCTCATAATCGCAAGGGTTATGACCTTTTGTCTCTCTTTCCTCCTCTTCACAACATATAACTTCTGAGGATGGAGGAAGATGGAGCCATCAAAAGCTGCGGAGTCTTGAAAGGAAAAAGAGATGCACATTTCATTGATCATCAAATCATTGGTTTTGTAAGACTGAATTTGCGGCATTTCGCGCTTCCTCTTCATCATCATCATCATCTTGTGGTGTAGAGGAAGATGGATCTCTGAAAATCGTTGGGGATTTAATCAACTGGACTGGAGGTAGAAAGAGAGAGAAGGGAGAGTTTGATCATAAGGTTCTCAATTTCTTTCTTTGGTGTGTGAGCGTCGGGCACGACAAATAATTGTGTCAAAAACAGAGATTTATATAGGCGTGAGAATTACAAGGCAAGGTGAATGATCTTATCTCGCCTTCATTCAAAAAGTTGAACGGCTGGGGGCTGCGAATGGTGGTGCCAACCTTGACAAATTCTTCGAGGACGTAGAGAGTGTCAAGAAGGACATGGATAATGTGGAGAAGCTGTACAAGAGATTAAAGGTATCGAATGAGGAGAGCAAAACCGTACACAATGCGAAAACCATGAAGGATCTTCGGGCACGTATGGACTCGGACGTGTTGCAGGTCTTGAAACAGGTTAAGCTCATCAAGACAAAGCTGGAAGCCCTTGAACGGTCAAATGCAACGAGCCGGAAATGTGAAGGCCGTACAAGGATTTCCGTGGTGGGTGGTTTTGGAAAGAAACTGAAAGACATGATGGATGATTTTCAAGGATTGAGAGCCAAAATGGCATCAGAGTACAAAGAAACAGTCGAATGAAGGTACTTCATGATCACAGGGAGAAGCCGGATGAGGAGACGTTCGAGAACTTGATTTCAAGCGGAGAGAGCGAAACTTTCCCGCAGAAGGCGATTCAAGAACAAGGGAGGGGTCAGATACTGGACACGATATCAGAGACCCAAGAAAGGCACGATTCCGTGAAGGAGAATGAGAAGAACTTGCTCGAGCTCCAGGTGTTCTTGGACATGGCTGATCTCATCGAGGAGCAGGGTCACCAATTGAATGACATTGACAGTCACATTGCACATGCGAGCTCATTTGTAAAACGAAGGACCGAGCAAATCCAAGAAGCCAGGTAGTACCAGAAGAACATGACTAGGAAGTGGGGATGCTATGCGATGTTTCTGGTGATCGTTTTCATCATTGTCATCCTTTTCCCAATCATAACACTTTTGGCGGGCCCAAATCATACACAGGCACCACCACCGCCACCTCCACCATCCAGTAAGTTTAGTTTCTTGACAAACGGAAGGAGTTAGGAAAAGTTAAGAAACAGGCGCTGAAAATGCTAAAAGGAGAGACCAAGGGTTTGTAGAAGCTACTTTTAACAAGAAAATCAATTAATGCTAAAAGTGTATTAGCATGATTCAGTATGGACCTAATACACAAGCGAGCAATATGTAATACCCATGATAAACTTGAAATCTTACGATCAGGAAAAGAACAAACCATTTTTCCATAGTATAATCTTTTACAATCCCACCCCCTAGTTTTGGCTTATAATTGTATTCTGATCCCAAATTTGTATGTACTTCATCACAAGTCTAACACCCACAAAATCTGGGTAAAATCCAAAAATAATAAATAAAATCATCATCCATCATCAACCATTCTATCCCTATTCCCAATAAAAAAATATAAAAAATCCCCAAAGAATTTTTATAAAACAGAAAAAAGAAACCCCAAGCAAATAAAGGCCCATTGGAGCTTTTTCCCATTAATTTTGTTTGCTCTAGAGAAAACTAAAGGGCCATTGGAACTTTTGTTTCTCAGTGGGCCCCACGCTTAATCATCTCCTTGTACTGATTCAACGACTCCTGCCGCTGCAGCCTCATTTCCTCGTTAAACTTCTTTATGAACGCCTCCACTCGCCGATTCAGTTCGTCCTGACCCAGCGACGCCTCTTTCCTCAGCTTCCCGCCCGACGAACTCACCGGCGACGAAACCGCCTCCACCGTGCTCGTTAAATTCGTACGGTCCCTGAACGTCTCCGCCTTCCTCACCACGTGCGGGGACGCCGGATCGCTGACCTGGAACAAACGGCCGTGATTCTCAAACGTGTCGGACTTTTTCAGGTGCCTCGCCAGCGGCATGTGACGGCCGTCCGTTATCGTTCTCCATGTGTTCTCCAGCGTGTCCTGCCTCTTCGGCTTCGCCACCCTCAGTGCTCTTCCACCTGAACCATTTTGAGGAAAATAAATTTTATGACCAATTTACCTTTCCATAACCGTCTTGAATAATCCATCACCGATTTACTTTAATGAATATCATGTGACATTTATTAATGTTTCTTGTCAGGAAATTAATTTATCCGTCCTTAATTCTTAAACTTTATTATTTACAAGAATATTAAATTATTGTACATAAAAAAACTCAATTGAATGTGAAATCAAAAATTCAAATAAAACACTTATTTTACAATGAAATTAATAAATTAAATAAAAGTGTGGCGTACTCTAGAGTCTAGAGCATTTATCTTAAAAAATATATCTGGTCAAAAGAAAATCTAGCCGTTTGAAAATTTGTAAATTTATAATGATTAATAAAAATAATTTAAATATACCTTCAGGACTGGATTTGACCGGTTTCCGGTGACCGAACCTCGATGAAACCAGAGGTTTCTCCTTCACCGGCGAGACAAACTCCGCTTGATCATTCTCCATGGAATCCATCCTCGCCGGCGGATTCCAAGACGACCTCGAGATAACAAACTCCGATTCCTCCTCAACCGTATTAATACCGCTGATCATCACAGGCTTAACATCCGAAGAAATAGGTAATTCCCTTTCGTACACTACCGGATTCTCCAATACACTGATCAACGCCGGCTGAATTGACACGGGAGGCAGATCTGACGGGGGAGTGGAGATAGGTCGAACCAACGGCTCAGATTGAACGGTGGTGCTGGAGTGGTGAT
>JAOTQG010126045.1:0-10235 GCA_025631175.1 Iris virginica
CCAATAGTTGAACCGGCGCTAACCAATCGCGCCCTAATTCCTACGCCTCGTACCCAATCAAAGAGAAAGAGTTCTAGCTCCGCCAACACAGTTGCAAGTGCTGTTAAGACATGGGAGGAAAGTACTGCTGCGAAGAGAGACAGTCGTCTGCTTCGGAACTCCATTGCAATTGGCCTTGGCATCCAGTGTCATGCACCCCCTCCACTCAATAGTGATCATGAGTATTGTATGCAAATATTGCAGTCGGTTAGCGGTGTGGATGCTTTTGCATTTGCTCGAGCTTGTGAGAGTTTTAGTGACGTAAACCGACGTCGTTGCTTTGCCTCCATTGTGGGAGAAGATCGCCGTCGTGATTGGATTTACAACCATCATCGCGCGGCCAATTATACACCACCTGCCACTCCCTCGGTTTATCCATCTCCCTCACGCTCAAATCGAAGGATGAGTCACATGGAGACACACTCGGCAACTGCAACAAAGGAGGTGCCTGATGCAAGCGACGCATACTATCCTACCGGAGCCAATGACAATGAGTGTGGTGATTATTGAAGGGTGTCTTCACTGTTTCAGTGCCCAATGATGAGATCCGTCTGACTTTATTCGCTATCCTACCTTATATTTGTCCTTTAAACTTTATGTGTGTATTACTTCTATTGTTTTGGTTGTGACTATCCAAATGTGTTTGTGGTTTACCATTTCATCGAACAGTTTGCCTGTCTCCATTATTATAGATTGCCCTCCATTGATTTTCAGTTAACTTTCAAATTCTCGGTGTTCATAGGTTTATTGCATAGGTGTCTCCCCTCAACAGAGTTTTGATTTATCATTTTATGAAACAAAGCCTCTCACTTATGCGAACTAATTTATCTGCTATATGTTCATGACGAGGAGTAATTGAATGGTCTACTTTGAATTTAATTGTCCCTTATTTATAGACAAATAACAAACATTATAGATTATAACTATTTGTTACAATCATGATATAGACGTGGCCAATCATGAATCCTGATGTTGCACTCTGACGGCTCGCATCCGATTAAGACGATTCGGCTGATGAGGCACTTGATGCTGTAATGATCCAACATATCAAAAGGTATTATGATAAAGAACCACAACATACATCTCAACTGCAAGGATGTGAGTGGGTCGGTGAGTTAATAGATGGTCATGAAGGCAGCATTTTTAGCCAATTTAGAATGAGTGAGCATTGTTTCTCCGAACTATGCCAACATTTGGTTAATCGTGGGTACTACCACTTCGACCCGCACCAAAAAAATCTTAGTTGAAGAGTCGGTCGCCATTTTCCTGAAGGTGGTTGCTGCTAATCCCAATCACAGGAATGCGGCAGAGAGATTTCAACATTCAACTGCAACTATATCACATCACGTAAGGAAAGTGTGCGAGTCTTTACAATTGTTGGCCGCTGAGATCATATGCCCAGAGGATGTAGGTGAAACACACCCGAAGATTGTGGAGGATCATCGGTTTAATCCTTATTTCATGGTAATTACATTCACCCTACGATTTTAATTCTGCTCACTTCTGGTCAACTAATTTCGTTATGTCCATCTTAATGTTTTGTAGAAGTGTTGTGGTGCAATCGATGGTACATTGATCCCAGTGTGTGCGCCAAAAGATGAACACAATGCTTTTAGAAGTCGCCATGGTAATCTATGTCAAAATGTACTTGTGGTCTGTGACTTTAACATGCGTATCACGTTTGTTAGTTCAGGGATGGAAGGTAGTGCACATGATTCGCGCGTTCTAGCCAATAGTGTACTACGAGCCGGGAATGAATTCCCCATGCCATTAGTGGGTATGTTAACAGCAATGGATCATCAACCATCTTGATGGATTTAATTTTACAATCTCTTATTTACGATTAGATGCATGCAATTTCAGGTTGGTTCTATTTAGTAGATTCAGGATACACTAACACCCTTGGTTTTCTAACGCCACATAAAAATACACGGTATCATCTTCAAGATTGGGCGGGTTCGCAGTCTACACCCCGCACACCTATGGAGCTTTTCAACCGTTGCCACGCTGCATTAAGGAACACTGTCGAAAGGACATTTGGAGTTCTAAAAAAGAGATTCAAGATATTAAAAGACATGCCGTACTACACTCCAGTGAGGCAAGCCCAAATTGTTATTGCATGTTGTGCCCTACACAACTGGATCAAGAAGATTGACGGAATGGATAAGATTTTTCAGGAGTTTGCTGAAGAACAAGAGGTCAAAGCAAATGTATCCCATCCACATGTGGAGTTCGATACGACGGCAACCGCCGTCCATGCAATGGGATGTTTTCGTGACGACATAACCATGCAAATGTGGAACGATCAATTGCCTAATGGTCCTTTTTTTTACTAGTGTGTGCACCGTTGTACAACACCTTGCCTTGATTTCAATATGCATGAATGTTCAATGTTTTCTGAATTAGCGTCTTCTATATTACCATATGTTAACTATTTTAAGCTTGCGAAGTGGAACATGGTCAATGGTAATGGTAGATTGCTTCGTAATTGTCACATTCAACATATTTACATACCCCAACTTTAACATTATATTCACAAGCAAGTACCAGGTATAAACACAAAAGATAATGCACATGGCTGCTGCTGTCGAAGGCAGTCAATGCAACATCTATTCTTTACATATGTTTTCCACCTTACACGGGAGATAGACAACCCAAAATATCTCCATAACCAACTGATCGCGAAGAACACATGTACACACAAACTTCATCAGTAGATTAGCAACCAAAAACTCCCCTCATGCCAACCAGTCGGTGATTACCCTAAATCCCTTATCCAGCATTCTTCTGCATAAACATCACAATATAGTAAGTACCAAAGACTTAGACTGCAAATAAAGTTTTAAAGAAAATATGGTAGCGGAATGTATCATAGCTGACTTTTACACTTCATGTACCGGCGAATAGCTGACTTCTTTACCCTTGTCATGATCATCCACCACCATCGCATCTGAAGCTACCAACGCCTCCTTCCCATAACCCACTGCGCCAACTCCCTTCTCATCGAACCAGTACGTACCACTGGCCCTTTAGTCGATAAAAATGACGCTTCCATTTGTTGGAGTTTGGCTTCGAGAAACTCTTTGCAGCCTCCTCCCAAGGGCCATAGTACTTCCTCATGTAGTTAAGCAACGCTTGATGCTGTGCCTTATTAACGAGGTCGTAGTTGTAGTATCTGGCCATTGCTTCTGCATGTTGAAGGAGAGATTCATACGTATGCCATACTTTCAAACTATGGGTTACGCAAGGTTGGAAGGGGCACAAAAAGCATTCATCTCCAGACTTAAACCACTGAACAATGGTATTCTTCAGCCACATTTCCTTTTCAACAGTGGAAACGAGGGCGTCAAACTCTGCGGTGCTTATGCTCTCTCTTCTTTCAACGTCTTCCAAACCAGATGAAGACGCAATTAATAAATAGCTTAACGACATTTGATATAATGGCAACCTTTAAACATGGGGAATGAGATGTAATACTCCGTTACATCTACACATTTTTATAGTGTAAGATATGCCAATTTTGTTTTTGTCATTACCCATCGAGATATTTACGGATAAGGCTGAAAGTGACTATGGTGAACCAAAGTAGGCGACAACTGATACATTATTATAAGATGAGAACACATAATTCGTGCGAACCCAAACAACGCCCAATGGCACAAGCGATATAAGTGGGCCCTATTAACCCAAGGTTTGTGAGCGTAGACTACGTCAGGGTGATAGGCGAGTGAGTGTCCTGAACACCAATGCTTTTAAACCCAACTGCGCCACATTGTGTTGTCTTTTCTGCCGCCTGCAGCCCTATGGGTAGATGTGGAGAGGTAATTGAGTATAATTGGGAAACCGAAATGTGCCCTTCAAAGAGTACAGCATTAAACTCTCACCGCCTAACACAGAGATGGCTCAGTCTTTCCCGGGTTTCTAGGTTCCTGTGCTTACGAATATGTCCTAACACATTAAAATTGTGCTGAAGGAAGACTCCTGAAACACCACCATTGTCAGTTCCATTTTATAGCAACTTACCTCTGATAAATGGCGCGAAGGTATCGCCCAGTTCGGAGAAGGGGTGAGGGGATATCAGCTACAAGGGGAGGTGTGCGGTACGTAAGAGGATCACAGCTGGCCAGCCGTGGTGACCGAAGGAGTGTGTTAAGACGAGGCGTCAACAGTTATAATCGCGTACGCGCAGCGTGCATGCGTGCTCGTACAATGCAAGGTCCAAAGCAGGAGCTTATCGTAATCTCCAGCGACGATGAGGAGGTTAATCAGATGCCCGTCGATGACTCCAGTACCCATTATGAGGATATAGGAACCAATCGAAATCCTGCTAGTGTGACATGTTCGTCGGTTGCGATTGTACCTTACAATGGTACACCATTGTATGTGAAAATAGTCAGGAATGTCACCCAGGTGTATGGAAGCGCGTCTTCTGAGTCCGCCAATCGTGAAGACAGTTGCCAAATGCAAAGGAAGTACCAACCACCATCAAGTGTTGGATGAGAATAGAGGTCAGTGCTAGTAAGCTGTGGGATTACATGTTTTACTGGTGATTAGGTGGGTTTTTAAGGAAGTTGTCCCTTCATCTCCTATGTTTTTTTGGTGTTTTCAAACGTTTGTTGAAGTTGGAAATGTTTTATGTTATAAAAATTATTCTGAAGTAACGAAATCTGGTGTGTAGTTTGAAGAAATATATGAATGCCTTTGTTCGAAGACTATGTCTCTCTCTCTTTCAATGCAAGATTAGAACAAATTGGAAATAAACGTTTACAAATCTGGGGTAATGTGCCCACCGGATCCCTAAGATTCCAGTTTCATGGCCGGGAGAGTTATTTGTTGAAAAATCCCAAAAAAGTGCATGAAGGGTATTATAGTCATTAACCGGAAACCAAAATGATTTTCTACAGTAAAGTACCAAAAATCATCTACAGTAAAATATCATCATAAGTCACGATAAACTGACTTCCTGATATGAACCAATCACTCGGTATAATTTCCGTCAAGATTGGGCTGATCCCCTTCTTTCCGCTTCAGCTCCGAATGCAAAGGAGGTAAAGTTGAAGAGCGACGTGGATGATGATGCCATGCATGCAGAGATCGAACTACTGAGTCGTCAGATAAAACAGAGAGACAGAAAGTTCGCATTCAGCTAGCTAGCTAGCTGGATTATTTCAGTAACGTAAATGCATTGCACCATGCTGACATGCTGACATGCTGTTATATAATATACTAGCCTGAATATGTGCCCAAGAACACGATTTCATATTTTGAAAAAAATAAAATTTATTTTTAGCTTTATATATTGTTAGAGAAAAAACAATTAAACTAGTTTTCATAATAAAGAATAATTTTTCAATATCTTAAAAATAAGTTTTAGGATCCATGAATAAATACTCCTAAATTACGGTAAAATAAATTACCAAAAAGGAGGAGGAAAAAGAAAAAAAAATCATAAAAGAAATTACCAAGTAGCTCATTATTTTTAAAGTGAGAAAATTCATCATCTTGGTCTTGTCATTTAGCTAAGTACTCCCTATGTAATATCCATAAAAAATAATAAAGTTTTAAATGAAAAAAAATAGAATATATTTTATAAATTAGAATTTAGAAAATAATTAACTTTGGGCCTAAACTACTAGTTGAGATGATTGATCTTGATTTGGGCTTTAAGAAAAAGCAAAAGAAAGAGAAAGGTCCGTTAGTTGAAATGGTTGGAAGTAATTTGGACTTAAAAAAAAAGAGAAAAAAGAGAGACCCATTTGGAAAATGAGTTGGTTGCTGGAAAAAGAAAAAAAAAAGAAAAACATGGAATAACAGGGGATATGGTCGTACGAAAGAGAGCAACGGGGCTCCAAATTCTCTGTCACACAATTGTGTGTCATTTTATTTCACTTTTTTTTAGGGGCGGATCACGAATGCGATATCATGATAGATACGGTACTGCTCACAATATGAAATGCATCACCCTCCGTACACACACATTCTCTCTCTCTCTCTCCTCTCTTTTTCTCTCGCGAAACCTCCACCCCATTACCTGTTAGAAAAAAGTACTACAGATCACAAACAAATCCGAGGCACGTTCTCAAACGCTTTCCTTAAAACGAATTTGTCCCCTCAACGTAGTGCTTTGAGGATACCAGACAATCGTTTTCCAGGATACAACGGGAACGTGAATTCTTCTTAAGCACCAAGGAGATTCACCAACGAACAGAAAGCTATGAACTAGAGAGAGTGATGAACCGAATATAGAAGAGAGGAGAGAACAGATCTTTCTATCCCTTTTTCCCTTGGATCAGTAAGGTATATAAACGATTTCTCTTTCAAATCTGTAACCTCTAATGCTCTTTAATCAGGCCATAAAGACCCAAATAAATTGACAGTTAATGAAGAATTGATTCAAACGTTTTTATTTTGAATTCAAATCTCGGAAGTTACAGATATTTCATGTGAGTTACTGCTGGAGAATCAAATCCCAAAATTGCAAAATGTTAGGTTGATCAGGCCTTTGGTTTTTGTCCGGCATTCGTGTCCGCAGGTGCGGGCACCCGAGCGCACATGAGTCAAGCCAATTTTCCCTTCGAATGGACCTCCAATCGCACCCCCCACCCTGTGCGCGCACGCGAGCGGGTGAGATGGAGTATAATGTAGTTTAGACAATTTGAACTTCACTACATGTACATTCACATATAAAGTGGCTTCAAATTTATTTTTCCACTCATGTGGGATACATTCCCTTTGGCTACAACTCAAGCTCTTATTCCTTTCCTATACAAACTCACTTACCCACCAGTATGAGATAAAATCTCATTCACCCACCAATGTGGGAAACCTTATTTTCCAACAATCCCCCACATGAGTGAGATTTTGGTTAATTCGATATTCATCATTTGATCCATGCCTCGAGAAAGTTGGAGTTATCCTTTGAACTTTCCCCTTGTAAAGTACGTTTGCTTTACTAGCTGCCCAGTAGACGCGATGTCCTTGAACTGTTCGGCTTTCTTGTGTAAAGATCCATATACAGGAGACAGGAACCATTTCACATTGTTCTGCATGAACAAGTCCTGGTTCTGCAAGAGTTTCTAAAGAACTGAGCATTAACGGTTCTCCTTTGAAGCGGCCCCACTTCTCTCTCACATAGGTGACTTCTTGAATCTCGAGCAACAATATTACTCACTTAAGAGTCATTAAAGCAACCATTTTGCTATTCTTCTCCATTATATCATTGTTTGTTGACAGGAAAGAGTCGAGGTTACCCCCACAGTTACCACTAAGTCTCACAAGTAGGTTGTCCCTTTGAACCTAGATCTTGGGATCTCCTGTCAACTAGGTTAGGTTTTCCTTCATAACACTTTTAATTTTACAAAGGCTTTAACCCCATTCCTTTTGTCAATCTCTCAACTGCTTCTCTATTTAACCGCTTGCTTAGCGAATCCACAACGTTCTCTTTTGATTTTACGTAATCAATCGAGATAACTCCAGTTGAGAGTAACTGTCTAATGGTATTATGTCGACGACGAATATGTCAAAACATTGGGTTGATCAGGCCCTTGGTTTTGGTCCGGCATTCGTGTCCGCAGGTGCGGGCACCCGAGCACACATGAGTCAAGCCAATTTTCCCTTCGAATGGACCCACCCTGCCCGCGCACGCGAGCGGGTGAGATGGAGTATAATGTAGTCTAAACAATTTGAACTTCACTACATGTGCATTCACATATAAAGTGGCTTCAAATTTGTTTTTCCACCCATGTGGGATACATTCCCTTTGGCTACAACTCCAGCTCTTATTCCTTTCCCATACAAACTCACTTATCCACCAATGTGGGATGAAATCTCATTCACCCACCAATGTGGGAAACCTTATTATCCAACATTACCTTGATTATACCCAGGTACTTGACTAAATGCATTATTTCTCCTACAATCTCCCATAGACACCATCACTCTCCAACCGCACAAACCACTATATATAGCCACCCATTGCTTCCACCCCCCCTCTAGTTCCTTCTTTCGCTCACGTTCTCAACCGAACCCACCTCCAACCAAAATCACCCCCAAATCCTCCATCATCGTTCAAGCCCACAACCAACACCTTGCCATCTCCACTCGCCGTACCAACCATCCCTCTTGAACTCCAGCAACCCCAACTTGCCAACATTCCAAAATCCCTCACCCACAGAAACCTAACACCAAAAATTGACCCTAATATAATCTATGTATGTTAGCATCCGGTTTGATCACAAGGCCGCCGCCGCCTATGTAGCTTGGGGAACTATCGCTGGAGAGGGAATGCTGGAGGGCTTTGGTGAGCGCATCGGTATCACGAGCGTACGATTCAGAAATCCATGAATCGGACAGAACCGATCGGAACATCCAGGGGTCAATAGCAGCTAACTGTTCGGAAGAAGGCATGAAAGATCTTGAATCGAACCCACAATTATCACCCTTCCAGTAGAAGAAGAAATTCTAGTGGGGTTGTTATAATTCTAGTCAAATAAAGTCGTTTGGGTATCTTCAAGCGCAGAAATGGAAGAGTGAAGAAGAAGTCAAGAGTGGAGCAAAATGGTATATGGAAGGGAAGGGAAGGAAAGTGATATAATATTTGATAGGATATGGGTATATGGGTAGTAGATGGAAAGTAAAATTGATAAATAGTGATATATGAGAGTGATATTTGATATGTGATTGAATATATTCCATATACTCCGTATTCCCATATTACACTGTATCGAACTCGTGATCCGGCCCTTAATAATACCATTCGTCCTTTTTTTAACTCACTTCGAACTCTGATTCTCATTTGCTGAAATTAATAATTAAGCTTATATCATAACAAAATTTGCAGTTTATGTGCAATCCCCTTCTCTCTGGCAGATCTGCTCGTTCTCTTCTCTCTTTCTATTTTTACATCAAATTCTCATGAAGCCTCCAATCCCCACCTCTTTATTTTCTCCATCACCCACGCCACATTAACACTATCCAAAGAAAAACCCTCTCCAAATCAGGTGACCAAGATCCACTATTCCGAATACGACACTCCATCGTAACACGACTGGCTCGGCATCTCTGGCTTATCCACTAGCTAATCTGACTCAGTTTCCTTACCTAATCAAGCCTCTGGTACAAAGCCTCTACTAGCAGAGTGAGGAGCACCAATTTGGGTTCCCAATGCCGCCCGTCTGTCTGTACATCACTCTCCAGAAAATCCGAAGTCTTCGACACTAATAATCCATGTCATCTTCATTCATGTCACCATCGTTGCTGTCAACAAAGTGGTCGTCATCTTTGCTGTTCACTAAGTGGTCATCTCCATCACCGCTGGTTCCAAGGCAGCGGGGGTGGTGGACACAGTAGAGGGAGGGGAGGGGAGGGGAGGAGAGGGAAGGGAAGGGACCAGTTGGTGGAGTAGTTTCTAAGGAATGTTTTTATTAATTGCACATTTTGTTAGAATAGGAGTCTAATTATTAATTAATGTAAATGAGATAACCAGATTTTGATTTGGGTTTAAAAGGGGACAGATGGCATTATTAAGGAGGTGTGACACAATGGCTCACAAGTTATGTGACAGAGGATTTGGAGCCTGAGTAACGGTAGAAAGTGGGCGGATCGGCCGGGGAGATTTATGGGGGAATCAATGTGGGATTTCACGGCAATAGGAGTTAGGAAATGAAAAGCTGTTGAGTACCTATAATAGAAAAACTCCCTTCTCGTTTGTTAGCTTTGGTAGACGGAGAATTAAAGTTTTCAAACTTCAAAGGTTGAAGGGACACTGAAGCAGGGAGAACAACCAGCGAGTGTCGAACTCCGCCGAATTTCTATCGAAGAAGGGAAAAAGCTTCGGGTGATTTAGATTTCTGACGAGCTCTGGTAAGAGTTAATTGTACATCAGTCAAAAAATTTAATCCATTGAAATAGTTCTTTGAGAGAGAGAGCTTTGATTTGTATGTATGTTGCTTGGATTAATTTGGACAAAAGTGAAATTGTTAGTAAGAGGAATAATAGTTGGAGAAGAAGAAAAAAAAATGGAAAAACTGTTATTGATTGTGTTAGTAATGGAGATGATTGGTGTAGACAGCAGATCAATTAGCGAAGAAAGAACATAGGGGTGTCGAACACAAATAATGAATAGCTGGTGCTGCTTTTATATATGTAGTACGGTAAAGTAGTTATCTTCATGTTCGTTTAAGTTTTCGAGATTGTAC
>JAOTQG010126056.1:0-10234 GCA_025631175.1 Iris virginica
AGACCACTCGAAGGAAGAAAGTGGTGGTTGAATGCTGAAGATCCGTTTCAGTGCTTGGCTGTGTGCATTAATCTCTCCGAAGCTCTGAGAAGCTCATCCCCAGAAGCAACTATTTCTCATATTCCAGTACACCAGGTACAACCTCAACAACATAGATCAGATCTCGATAAAGCATAGAGAAATTAGTTTGTTGACAACACATAGATAATGTTCTTGCATGGGCCATGTAAGAGCATAGGAGCAAGCATTTATTGTACAATCTGACTGTTTTTATAGTTTATACAATACAACTTTAACATCCTGCTCCCCTCCTCCGCCATCTCTCTCTCTCTCTCTCTCTCTCTCTCTCTCTCTCTCTCTTCAATTTTCCGTTGACAGTGCAGAGGACGGATGTGTGCTACACTTATATTTTATCCACCTCTTAAATGTCTGCATTTACTTCTCCCGTATAGAGCGCTATTTTCTCCCATGGCTAAGTTGTAGATGGCATAAAAGTGCTTAACAGGACTTTAGTCCGGTCAAATTTATTTCATTGAATTTTCAGATGCATGGGGGAACAAAGCAGCATAAGTATTCCTCGTGAGAATCTTCACTATGACACAATGTGAAGCTTTATGTTACAAATTTGATGATGTTTAAACCTTATTGAAAATATTCACGGACATTGTTTGTTTTTTATCTATCTAGCAACAGTCGGAAGGCCTGCTGATCTTGCATATTTATGCACGAATTTTAATTCTGATTGAATATAATTTTAGTTTGGTGTGTTTGGCTGAAGAGCATCCAAAAATTTTACAACCACATTGAGTTCGTTTCCACATATGGAAAGAGAAACATAATTTTGGAACGCCTCTTTTCATTGTACTCCATAAGTAGCTTTATGCCTCATCTTTTTGTTCTTTGACGTTGTATTCTTCCCTTTTGCCATTTTGTAGGATGGCTCCTGTAATGGTTTACAGCATTATGCCGCGCTTGGTAGAGACAAGGTAATGGTCCTTTCCTGTACTTATGAGAGGCCATCAGTAGATTCAGTACACTCTTATGCGCAGGGGTGGACCAAGGACTTTTTAGTTGGGGAGGGGAAGAGGAGAAGTATTACAGGGATTCGGGGGCAGCACACCCCTTTCTTTTTCCGGTGGTATTAGTATGCTTATTTCTTAGTAATTTATACACATATAAATTACAAAGTGATTTGGGATAAACATTTTTTTAGGGGCATTTGTTGGCTTATTTCTTTTTTGCCAAGGGATTGGGGGAGGGGCCCATTTTTTTTTCTAAGGGCGGAAAATAAAACTAGTTAAAATTTCTCTCTAAACCCTGAATTTTCTGGGGGAGCATGCCCCCTATCTTCACTTAAGTCCCCCCCTGCTTATGCACTCACCCAAAGAAGAGGAACATTTCTTTGTCCATACATATTGTCCCATAAGCAAATGCTTACATATTGAAGTTTGGAGATGCAATGCCTAATATTTTGTTTTGAATTCACTTTTTTTGTTTGTTTCTTTGTTTTTTCCTTTTGATGGATCCATCATCCATCTTGCTTGTAGTCTTTCTTCAATGTTACTCCCCCATTGCAAAACGAGTGTCAAGTTTTGACTCATTTATGTCAACTTAATTCACTTTTGACCAAATGTTTATGAAAAAATTACATGTTGTAATGAATATATAAAAAATGGTTTTGATAAATTACTTATTATTCTTACATTGACTAACATATTAGAATCTATAACATGATAAGTATTTTGTAAAATTTTAATTGATAAAGTTTTGCGTTGACATTTCAACAAGAAAATTGACTCATTTTGGGTCAGAGGGAATAGTATATTCTTCTTTATTGAAAAAAAAAAAATACTTAAGTACACACGGAATTGTGATATATATAGCAAAAGAAGGAAAGTTAAATGGAATGCAAACAGTTATCTGGTTTTCATGGTTTATATTGTAGCACTCAGTATTCTATGATGCTTCTAGTATTCATGATTATGTTGCACCTATTTAATGACCTGTGACACTTGTCCTTGTGAAATCTAAGCTTGCTTCCACTGAATCCATAATTAACTAGACAGTTCCATCAATGAACACACCTGATTGCAAACCTACCATTCCTTTAAGCTTAATTCCAATGGTAAATTGATTGATGCAGCTGTGCCAACAAACAGCAGGAAAATGAACAATTTTGGATGTCAGATAATTGTCTTACAAATATGATACGGCTTTGGTTTCTCAATATTTCAGTTTTTTGGTTTGATGTCAGTTACCAATTTCTTTGGTGAAAGATTTCAGCATACTGGAAATGCATGTTTTGTGGAAGCAGAAAGTATCATGTGCTTGTCACTATCTTAAGTTTGTGAGGGGTTAGCCATAGATAGTAGTAGAAAAATAATGAAATAGTATTGATCTCAGTCTTGTCTCAATCTTATAGTTCAACTTCAGATCCCATCTTATTGTTTCCTTGTAAAAACATCATTTTCAGCTGGGAGCAGTTGCTGTGAACTTGGTTAAAGGAGAAAAACCTGCTGATGTTTACTCGGGAATTGCTGCTAGGTGAGTTGCTTCCGCTACATGCTAGCTGAAGTCTGGTTGGGCTTCAATTTGTTGAAGTATATTTTTTATGCAGAGTTCTTGATATCATGAGGATAGATGCACAAAAAGATCCTTCAGTTTTTCCCGACGCATTGCGTGCAAGAGTTTTGATAAATCAGGTTTGCTACCATCAGTGTGTTAAGAGGCATGAGCTAATTTTAGCTAGCTCTGACTTATTAGTTAAAGTTAATTGAATATTTATAGGCATGGCCAATTGTCTGGTTAATCTGGTTATCCTGCATGCACCTTGTTATGTTGTAAAACTAATCAATTTATTAATTACTGACTAGCGTAGGTAGACAGGAAGCTCGTGAAGCAGACAGTGATGACATCAGTTTATGGTGTCACTTTTATTGGTGCTCGGGATCAGATTAAGAGAAGGTTGAAGGAACGCAATGCTATTGCTGATGAAGAGCTCTTCGGTGCGGCTTGTTATGCTGCTAAAGTAAGGGAACTTTATCAATGCCCTAGTTTCACATCTAGAATTCTAGATCTTTTTTGGTAAAATGCTGGAACTGAATATATTTCAACTAAAGCCTCCCATAAAGTACTTTAATTAGCAAAATAAGTTTCCTTAAAAAAGATAAAGGGGAATGGGGGTTAGCATGACGGTAAAGATACAAACTTTACTTGGTTTCATTTGGCTGCGCCATGACTTGTAAATTCAGAGTCACACATCCTCTGAATGAGCCTTATCAAGTGAATTAATTCTTTATTGCTTGAATCAGACTACCTTAACTGCATTGGGGGAAATGTTTGAAGCTGCAAGAAGTATCATGAGCTGGCTTGGTGACTGTGCCAAGGTTTGTACCATCTTCCTTAGGCCTGAATCTTCTTGAGTTTGTGCAGAATGTCTTTTAGTAATCTGCTCTTTGTTTGTGTAGAAAAAGAAGTTAATATTAACGAGAAAATAAAGTGTAAAAAATGGATTGCAATTCATCCATTAAGAAAGCAAAAATAATTAAAAGGTAGAACTAGGAACAACCACTCAAGAAGCAATCAAGATACAAAAATTTAATAAAAAAATGTTTGCATGGGTTGTTCTGTGCTCGTCTATTTTAATAATCGGAATAGATAAGCAGCATCAGCTTTACTTTCTACTCATAAGATATTGCTTCGACGTTCTCTTACATTCTTCTGTTAGTGTTGAATGGTGTTGCGGATATATCTTCCATTTTGTATTGATTCCTTGCAATGTGGTAAAATAAATATGAAATAGCCTCGATAAGTTTTTTATGCAATGAGCTACCTCCACGAGTTATTGTTCTTGGAAGTTCGAGGTAGCTCCAGGTTTATTAATGATGCCTTTCCTAGATCCAAAAGACTCATTTTCCAGAAAATTTAAACTCTCTCTCTCTCTCTCTCTCTCTCTCTCTCTCTGTGGTCATTTTAGTTTTCTCCCCATTTCCCTCTCGGATAGTACTCCCCCATGGCTTTTCATATTTTTTATCGTAAAATGTGACTTTCTTAGATAATTGCTCTTTCTTTGTATTTTGGCTTGGCTATACCAGCACATGGTACTCTTTATCGAGTTGCATGTTGATTTTTTTTTGTTTAAGTGAAGTATGTATACATCTCCACGAAGTTGATTTCCCATTAAAAAAATTAATGCTATTTGTATGAAAGTGATTGCAAAGCATTTCTCTTAGGCTCTTCATCATCATTGACTTGTAAGCTTAAGCAGGTAATTGCGTCCGACAATCAGCCGGTGCAGTGGATAACTCCGCTTGGACTACCTGTTGTGCAGCCCTACCGCAAATTAGCACAACATACTGTGAGTCTCTTATAGTTTTCACAAAATAGTAAAATAAAATAAAATATTGAGATCCTTCATCAGTGTCCACTGTTTGTGTCCCAATACACCATGTTATCTAGCTACCTTTTGTTAATTTTCCAGGTCAAGACTTCTCTTCAGTATTTGGGACTGCAGCGGGAAACAGATAAGGTAGTTTATACATATTCTCTTAGTTCCTTTTGAGACTTAACCTCAGCTTCACTTTTCTGATCAACTTTATTCCAAGTCGAAATTACTAAACTGGTGCAAACTCTCAATATTTTCTGAGTGCTAAAGGTCTTGGCTCAGAGGCAAAGAACGGCATTTCCGCCAAATTTTATTCACTCACTTGATGGAACCCATATGATGATGACTGCGGTGGCTTGCAGTAGGGCTGGCTTGAACTTTGCAGGTTGTTTTGATGTAACTATTGTCGAAATAAGCCCACTATCACAACCGCATGTTCTCTCTCTCCCCCCCCCCCCCCAACAATTCACACACACCAAAATCTACCAAAACCTCTGTTATTTTCCTCTTTATACTTTTACCCACATCTGATTTCCATACGATCATGTCTATGATTATTGCAGGCGTTCATGATTCATATTGGACACATGCATGCGACGTAGATGAGATGAACATGATATTACGAGAAAAGTTTGTTGAATTGTACGAAACACCAATATTGGAGAATGTATGGTTTCTTGAATAGTCACGTCTTACAATGTTTTTAGTATTTTCTGAAAGCTCAATCTTTGTCTAATCCCAAATGAACTTGCCGAGCAAAAAAATAAAATCTAATAAACTTGTTTGTGCAAAGTTTAAAATGAAACCCTGTTTAACTGGTATACCTCATAAGCCTATGGCAATCTCCAGTTATCAAATATAGTTAAAACGTTTTAAGTTATGTTGGTTAGAAATTTCACTATTGTCAACATCAATTTGGTATTTTTGGATAGAAGTGAATGCTTTCTTGATTTGTGTGCTTGAGATATCTAGGTTAATAGCACAGTGAATATGTTTATGGCTTATTTTAACAGCAATTGTAACCTACCATAGAATATTTCGCTGTTGATAATTTGATGTAATGTGATATCTTGCAAAGGCATCTTAGATCCTTTTTTTTAAAGTATGAAGTTGCTTCGCGTATTTGCATTCCTGATGTATACTGTGTGTAGCTGATTCAAGAATTCTGATTTATGGGCAGTTATTGGAGAGCTTTCAGAAATCTTTCCCTGCATTAGTTTTCCCGCCCTTGCCGGAACGGGGAGATTTTGATCTGAACAACGTTCTCGAGTCAACTTATTTTTTCAACTAACCCAGCACGCCCTCATGTTTCTTGGAATAGAAAAGTCAAACAGAATGTGCATGCGTATCTCTGCCATTGACTACTAATTGAACCTGGTAAGTGAAGGTGCTATCTGTAGCATAGACTTCCCGTATGTTCCTGTGTAAAGGAGCCCTTAAGGGAGGCATCATGGTGCACTGACGTTGCACTTGGTTTCGGGGAGTTGAATACTTCATCTGCCTACCCCAATTGTACAGCGAGGGAAAGGAGTTCTCAAATTTTGTTTGCTTGCGATTGTAGGAGAGAAGACATCAGGTCTGAGTTTCCTGTGGTGTGCTGTGTTTTGCTGTTTTGCTCGACTCAGAGTGAAAAAATGCATGTTATGGTTTCCCTGACTAACGACTCAAGCGGCAGCAGCAGCAACCCCCTCCCCACCCCCCTTCACAGCCCCGCCCCCCAAAAAAAAGTTGCCCTCCTTGTAATTCATTTAACTTTAGTATAGATGGTACATGTATGTCCTTGTGTTTTAGTAAAGTAAAAGAAAAAAAAATTATAGACGTATATATTTTTCTCTGTATATAACTTTTTTTTTCTTTTGGTGGTTTTTTGGATGATGAAACACCTCAAGGCTCAAGGTGTACATTTCTAAGCATGTGTAGCCTCTTTAAGCTGCTTAATTAGCTTCCTGGAGGCTGGGACAGATGATCTCTTAACTTTACACATTATATATATTCATTTTCTTACTATTCCCTGTGTCTCCAAAATGTGTCACTGACGTCACTCATTTTGCTGACGGAGGAAATTCAAACTTGGCTTCTATACTAAAGATTTTATTGTTTTGTGTTTATGTATGTGAAGCCAGAGCAATGGCTTTCTATGTTTTTTATACGGAGCCAACTGTGGCGAGGGCGTCTGGTTTTGCCGTGAGGTCGTATATGATTCAATTGTACGCTTTTACGATAAAATGATAATACTTTTTATAATAAAATGGTATATTTTTACGAGAAAAATGGTATGCTAATTGTATTTTAAAATCCCCCTCGATTTTTTAAAAGCGCTCACGCTTTTGTTAAAAGTGTACCATTAGATCATAGGAAGTTGGTTCCTTTCTATATTCCTGTAAAGTCAAATTGTATTGACTACTACTTCGATACGAAGAGTGTACTTTTGGCATCTGAGCAAGAGTACAATTTAATGACCAGCTTTCCATGTACTTGGTCATCAAGTGTGTTAGTGTAACAGTGTTATGAGAAGGAACTCGTCCAATATGCAAAAATGCTAATCGCAATTCCAACGCAAAAAGATCGTTTCATTTCTGTACGAGGTAACTTTTTGCATCAGGATTATAGTACTACAACAACCTGTTGTGTTTTCTCATTACACCACCACTTCTCCAGCCAATCCAACCCATTTTAACAGATTCTGATGCCATGAGCCAACGGATGCACTAAATCAGTGAAATAACAGCATCCACAACTCCTGCATGATTTGACTACTGGCAACGCAAGCACACACTCTGAGTCTCCCGCTTTCAAAAACTGCCAGATCCAAAACCACATCCAAGGCAATTAATACCCGTAACGATCATTTAGCGAGGTCCGCCCATCACCTGATTGACCTGAGGATGAACAAGGTGAATAATCAGAACAAGACTGGACATCGTACGAGCAATCCATGGTAAAAGTAAGGATTAAATATGTGGCTAAAATAAGAGTTTAACCTTCTGGAGGAACCCAAGACTGGAAATCGCTTTCATCGCTGAGGAACGATGGTTTTTCTGGACCAAGCACTTTCTTTGGCTTTTTCTTGCTCTTCTCTGCTCGATTCCTAGCCGCCATTTCCTTGCTGTCGATTCTTTCCTCATCGTCTGATGCCTGAATACCTCTTGTATGCTTCAATAATAGTGCCACGGCATCTTCTGCTCTAATTTCAACTCCTACAGTTGGCGACTGTTCTGAATCATTACTTTTACCAACATTTGATTCCTCAACTGTCTGCTTTCGTTTCCTTATAATTAAACCTGGAGCTGCATTTTCCAGTCCAGAATCCGCACTCACCTGTACAGTTTCTAGTTTCCCCAAAACATCCTTCCTGTCTTTGTAGTCAACAAACTGATCTGATTCCTCCAAATCTGGAGGTGCTTCTTGAGTTTCTTTTGCTTCTTTTTTCTTCTCTACTGCCCCAAGCCACTGGGGTTTATTGACAGTATATACTGTAGTTTTGCTATTAGTCGCATCACTTACTACCTCAAGTTCCTCTTGAGTACTGCTTGATTTCATAGACACATCTTCACTACATGGTTTTTCACTAGCATTGCTAATTGTTTGTGTAGCTTCACATCTCTTATTCTGTTCAACTGAGGGCTTCTTCACAACAACTGAAAGAGCAGGTTTGGGAATGTCTAATTTCACTTCATGCGCTTTAGATTCCCTTCTCGTAGCAGCTTCTCCTGTAGGATCTGCAATCTTCAGCAAATAGAGTACCCTTTCCAACTCTGACTGCAGAGTGTTCAGTTCCTTCTGAAGCTTTTCAGTTTTATCAACCACTGCAAGAGAAAGAGCAATCAGCAACAAATATAGAAAGCGTACTACTTAAATCAATTCACTTACAACAAATTTCACAGGTTTTTAGATGTAGAAACTAATGGAACAACACGTTGAAGTATAAAGACTTTAGCAGCCTACATGCACACAATAACATGTCTCAGCCATTCAACCGCAGACATTCCTACACCCTTCTAGTAGGAGATGCAACTGGATCAAACTGACCGTTAATTAATAGATAGAGAAATGAATTTGTCTTCTACCCATGGGCTCGAGGGGCCGGCGACATCTATCCCCTGAGCTGGCTGCTCCATAAAAAACTACTGGAAAGCATACATGCATAGATGTGCTTGATCAAGAAAAGTATCTTGTGATAGTTTTCCATACTCCATAGGTCCCAAACTAGTTGGCCTTATTTCCTTTTTTTGAAGTCCCAAATATTTTTCCCCTTCCTAAACATGAGATGGATGTATTGCATGGATAATTGTATTGTACAATACCTTAATGCTTTTTTTGAAAAGGAAAAAAAAAATATATATATATATCGAACCTCCTTAAACAACAAGCTTTTCCAAAGGGGAAAATTACCTTGGGACTGAGAGAGTATTAAACAACTATAATTCCTTCCTATTCTTCACCACTTAGCATGTCATGGCTTACTAATAGCAATTTATGAGAATGATAAACACCAGGATAAAATATTTGAAGATTCAGTAATCCACTTGAAGTTATAACATGATCTCGACGCATGTTCTAGTAACATGGCACACATGACACAAGTGCACGATGATTGAAAACAAATTATTTGCTATATGAAACTTGTTATTCATTTGCATTTTTTACTTATAAATAATTGTTTTGTGGTTCGTTTTAACTTTTAAGGAGCAAGTGATTTCAAGTACTATCTATTACAGAGTGGAAGGAATAGGAAGTTTATGTTATGATTGGTTTAATTAGAGTCGTAATCAAATTTGCACTCCCGAAAGAAGCTTCATTTTAGGTCCTCCCTTTAATATAATATTGATTTCAATTCATGAATTAATTTCAGAAGACAGTGAAAATTATCTACTTAATTATATATCAAAGTCGTCATGTAATAAGATGAAGATATTTAGGTTTGAGCAGCACTGTAGCAATCCAATTCCAATTTCAAACTTCTTCTAGATGAGTTCCCTAAAGATAATCTCTTTTTTCAATTTCAAGCACGAAGTGAATATGAATTGAACAACACATCTAAACATTTGCACACACACAGAGAGAGAGAGAGAGAGAGAGAGAGAGAGCAGACCTAGTTGAGAAGAAAGCCCAGACATGTAAGCATCTAGTGCATCTCCAGGTTCAGCCGCAACCTCATTTTGAGAGGCCACTTTGTCCTTTTCTTCCAGAATCAACTTTCTTTTGTCATCCATTTCTTTAATCAGGTTCTCTTTCTTATCAAGGAGAGAATCAGCTGTTTCAATCGGCTGTTCAGCATCTTTTTGCTTAGAAAACTTCTTCCGTGTTCGGTCATAGAACTCATCCTCATCACTGGCAGGTAAACTTTCGCAGTTCAGTAATGTATATCTCAAGTAATGAGGTCCACAACAAATAAAATATTTTTAAGAGCCCTAGTTACACACAATCCCGCTTTTGCAACCAAAGAGTCCACATAACTTTTTAAAACTCAACAGGTAACTAAATGAAATCAAACCTTAACCTACTCTTTTTCACAATTTAGGTGGTAAAACTTCATTCATTAAAAATAATGTTGGAAATATCCTGAATTGCAATTTTTTTTTTTTTATGAAGATGAATACAACATTTAATAAACCGTTGGTCAAACTTCAAAGTGTAAAGAAATTTGACCAAAAATAGTCAAAAACAAACTCTTTTTACGCAATACCGTATATATGTAATGCACTCACACACACACACACACACATATATATATAGAGAGAGAGAGAGGGAGATGTACCCAAAAAGAAAATGTCACACAGGAATAAATAAGAATCAGAGGTGGATAGAGTATAAACAGTATGAAAGATAAAGGAGAAAAATTACGAGGAT
>JAOTQG010126067.1:0-10234 GCA_025631175.1 Iris virginica
AATTCCAAAATTATAATTTCGGAAATATTTTGGATCGGATTTCGGAATTTTCAAAATTTTTAAAACTAATTCCAATTCCAATCCAAACAATTTCGGAAAAATCGGAAATCGGAAATTCGGAAATCGGGTAAAAGAAATTTGATTCCAAAATTGAAAACTTTCGAATCGGAATCGGCTAAAATCAGAATTTTCCGTTCTAATTTCCACCCCTATATACCTTTCCAACCAATTGGAACATGTTATAAAAACAAGTATAATGATAAACGTATATAGTGACATATGATTAATGTGACTTGATTGATTTCATGAAAGAAGTGAACCTTCCCAACAAATACATTTATCTATAACTTTGTTAACAATGACATTAAATTTTTATTGCAATCGATGGAAAGCGAGTATATCAAATTTTCTTTTAAATTTCAATCATTTCTTTCATATTGACTAAAGAAAGAGTCATTTTCTTCTTAAAATGCAAGATAAAAATTGACATTAAATTAATATTGAACATACTTACTTTAAAATTGTATAGGTAAGAAATGTATATGTTTTTATTAAATAAATAAATAAATATTCTTACCTTTTTAATAAATGTAGTTAAATTTATCAAAGAAGAACAACAAAAGGAATTCTTATAGTAATTAAAATTGAGTTTGTATTATTCAAATGGATCCGTAGCCATAGTTGTCAATTTGCCACCATCAATCATTTTTTACGAATTTACGATTCACTCAAAGAAAGAAAGGGGAAAAAAAAAAGAAGAGCCAAAAAGAAAAAGGGAAAATAAAAAGGAAAATGAAGAAAAACTTTTGGCGCAAAATTTTCCCGCCAATTCCGAACACTGAAAAGTGAAAACCTCTCCATTCATCAATTTCCGCTCCTTCATTCTACAAGACAAGCCTTCATCAATGGCGGAAGACCAACAAGTAGACAACAGCGCAGAGACCCCAACAACCCTCCCGTCAACCCTCCCAACCGGCCGAGTGAAGAGAATCATGAAACTCGACAAAGAAATCAACAAAATCAACTCCGAAGCCCTCTTCCTAATTTCCCGATCCACCGAGCTTTTCCTCCAATTCCTAGCTGAAAAGTCATCGGAAGTCGCCGCCGAGAAGAAGCGCAAGTCCATAAAGTTGGAGCACATGAGAATCGCCGTCAAAAGACACCAGCCTACCAGCGATTTCCTGCTCGACTCACTCCCGGTGATGCCTCCTCCTCAGCCGTCGGATCTGCCTCCTAAGGACCGTACTAATCGCTCTCGATCTGACCTCGAGAAACCGCTTCCTGCTGGTACTCGCCGCATCGACAGTTTCTTTCAGAAAGGTCACCCCTAGGGTTTATGAGCTTGGTTAGTGAAATGGTATTGTCAATCAAGTAATATTTGAAAGTAATTTGTACCTTGTGCTGTCATAGCTGTATATTGCATCGGAAGAAATCTGTTTTGCTTTGATTACAGAAAGTTATCTATGTGGCATAAGATATATAATTATTTATTTAATTTCGTTACATTATTGCTAATTACATGTGAAATGATTACAAAATGGCTATTAGTTTTTGATGCTGTTGTTTCAAAAATTTGGGAGAACATAATGATATAACCATTGTTGATACTGTTCCTATAAAGTTGATAAAATTTAGACAAAATGAACACAATCATAATGGACTTTTGGAAGCAGTTTTGAAGAAATCTGTGTTGCTATGACCATAGAAAGTTATATCCATCACTTTGAAGAAATTCTCATGTTCGTTATATGAGGTTGGGGTTGGGAATTGAGTCCATTGTTGGGAGGATTACTGTATAGCGAACTTTCCTCTCAAGTTCTCTTTTCCTCATTTGTTTCGGCTTGTTAGTTTTCAATAATAGAGAATCCTTGTCGGTTACGGACTTACTCTTACAACTATCTTCTTTTCGTCATTCGAATCTTCAATCCAACCTTTGAATTTGAGTTCCTGAACATAGTGAGTCCTATTTAGTGAAGTCTTTCACTAAAGTCTTTGCTTGATTGGGAATCCTTGGTCATTTGAATACTAATTATCGGTGGCAGAGGAAACATCCGAAGATGCGTATCTCTCCAGATGTGTGCGTTATGTGTACGGGGGCTAGTCAGTCTTTTAAGCATTTGTTCATGCATTGTTCTATGACGGACAAAATGTTTGGGGTACAGGGTGAGATCTGTATTATACCTCATGGTGTGGAGGAGTTTAGTCATTTGGGTTTTGGTTGATAGAGGAATGCTTTTATGTTGTGGGGTTGTGCTATTTTCATATGTTGTGGAATATTTGGATTGAGAGAAACTCTCGAATTTTCAAAAATCGAGAGCTATTGCTTCCGTTGTTGTGGGAAAAGATCACGGTACAATCTTCTCTTTGGGCTAGGAGTTTTGGCGCTTTCTAGGGTTTGTCTTTGGCGAAAACGATTATAGAGTAATTTGTGTGTATTTGTTGTTTTTGTTTTTATTGGTGGAATACTTGTCCGCTTGTTTTGTATCTTCTCTCTCTATCAATGTTATTCTTCTTTTATCCAAAAAAAAATTGGTGATTATATCTGAAATGATTATGAAATGGCTAATATTTGTTTGATGATGTTGTACCAAAATATAGATCAATGCCAACAATTACAATAGTGGAAGTGGATGAGCTTCTTTATCCTTATGCTCATGGAATCCCTGGATTCACAACTGAATGTTCTCTTTTTGTAACCTATCTTTATTTAATTAAATTGCCACTAAAATTTTCGAGCAGTTGGGAGGAGGATGGAAATTGTGAAAAAGAAAACAGCCTAAAGGGAATATATGGGTCTTTTACTTTTGCTTATGGTGAAATCCTTAGCATTGACTATGTCATTTGATAGTGATTGTAGCATTCTGTTTTATGAAACGCAAATACAAACTTTTGATGCTTCTTGATACTTAATTAAGTGTCCTGTCATGTGCGAGTCCACAATATTATGTAAGCAACAGCGCATTTTCTGGGGGTTTAAACCATTAACTCCATGATTGTGTTTTCTACAAAAATAATGGTCAATATAAATCGTTTAAGCATTTTAGTTCATTTCTATCTCTTATGGTTCTAAGTGGCCAATCGCCATGTATAAGTTCCTGGAAGTGAGATTCAAGAGAAATGTCTTTTTTGTTGTCATTATTAATTTTTGTTGCTGTCATTAATTCGTGTGGATGACTTGGTATCACAAATGCTTTGGTATCACAAGTGCTATCGGCGACTTTAGGTCTAGAGTCTAATAACATAACTTACAGTAACAGTTTGCACACACGTTTATTATTTGGAGACTCTTGAACTTTTGAGTCTATATATTGTGTAGAGCTCATAACCAATAAAAATTGACGATATTGGGAAAATCCCCATTGTTTCCATCTTCCGCTGATGCATAATTTGTTTGTTCAACATTGTAAAGTAGCATGTTATGTTTTCTCAATTATCTCGTCTCACCACCTTTCTTTGCTGGATAATCTTGACTGATAATGTGACAGGTCTCTTACTCAAAGAGGAAATTCTATGTCAATAGTTAAATAAGTGCTGTTACCACCACTTCTAGCATTCACTTTGCATATAATGCTGCTCTATGTGTGTGTGTGCCTGCCTTTTTAAGTATATATGACTTTCTTACATTTTATATCTTGGCCCTAACCGAGGCATAGAATCCTGAACATTCATCAAACCACAAACTATACAGAGCTGTACATCTTCTTGTCATAACGAAATATTATTATCTACATACATGCATTTCGTTTTTCATACACAGCAGTCGATGTATCTATGTGAACTAAATCCAGTCCAGTATTAAGATTTAAGAACTCTACTTTTGTATTTCTCATATATGCATGCTGCAAAGAAGATGGTGATTTATATAACATCAATTGGTATATGGCATGTTTACGAAAACATGGGTTTACTGTACAAGCTAAACCTCAACAACTGACTGGTACATCTAGAATCACATTTTCAACTATATGATTATTATTTTCAGTTTTAACATTAGAATTCCGGCCTGTACTAAATGGGGTTTCCATAGACATGACTTTATGATTATTATTTTGGCATATATATACATATATGTATATATATATATATTATATTAGTATATATTATTTTTCAGCCAGAGAAACATCTATTTCTCTTGTACTCATATGTGTCTTTTTTATGAAATCTTTTTTCTTCACTGAAAGTTCAAGGAGAAAAGGGACCCGAAAATGTTGAGATTATTGAAGCAGTATCGTCTTTAGGATGAGAACTGAAGCCACGTCGAGTGAACTTCTTATGTCCATTTGACTTTGTCCCTTCCTTTACGAAGGATATGCCTTGGGTTGGTGAATTAATGCTATTTGATCCTAGCTGCTGAATACCCAGAGAAAGCCTTCTGTTCATTGGGAAAGCATTGCTAAAACCCCCATTCAAGCTTCTATCTGAAACACGACGATAGTTGGTGTTTGGCCTGGTTACAAATACGTTCTCTGGACTGCTTACTACTTGGGGTTGCACCTTCTTCTTTTCCTGAAAGGAGATGGCCATTTTAGAAAGTAGTATTACTAAACTGAAGAAGTGAGAATATCGACTTGATTTCACGAGAAACGACTGTTTAGTGAACTGAGTTGGTCAAGCTCAGCCCGACTCTTGACGGGGTTTAAAGTTAGCTGGAACGTACTTTAAGCTCGATCCATAAATGAGTACAGCAAGGTAATCTAATGATTCGCCTTATTCTTGATTGAAGCTTGTGCTCGGCTCGGCTCCTTTATAGCTTGTTTTGTGAAGTATCACAGTCGAGCTCAGACATGGTTACATTCCTCAAGCTCGATTAAAATACAGAGAGCTGAGCTTGAACACTATGCTTGGCTCAGCTGGGGAACGTTATACAGCCTACCTGGGAACATTATACAGCCTAACTGGGGAACATCATACATTCCTACCTTGAAATAAAAATTATAAACTAGCCGCACAAGAGATGCGATGGTTCCCTCTTCCTAATTAAGCAATTGAATTTGATTGGTTTTTGCAATGCAAATTATACTAACCCTCTGTCTTTGCTTCTCTTCTTCTTTTTCTTGTCTCAGCATATTGTATTCCTCCATCATTGCCAGAAGAGGTACCTAGGGAGACGAGCAATCAGTTTTGGGTAAGCGTGAAAATGCTTTACAACTTATAGGAAAATATAGTTGATCTGCAATTTCTGGAGAATTAAATGAATCGATTGACAAGCTACCCAATATTTTCCGTTCTGAGAGACTCCACTTCTTTTGTGCTATATTCTACTCCCCCCGTTTCAAAATGAGTGATACTTTTTGTTCTTGTTCTTGATCAGGAACAAAAACTGTCACTCATTTTGGGACGGAAGGAGTAGTAAAAGAAAATAGAATTACTACCCTTTTATTCCCTTCAGATACTTTCAGGATTTGGCTAGATTAGAGTTCTTGGTTTAAACCTAGGAAAGGAGTTGATGTCATCCTTCAACAATGTAAAGCAGTACATCATTTCCCTCTAATTTATTGAACTTGAACATTTATTCAAAAAATAGAATGATGTACCTCATCATACAGGAAAACTTTGTTTCTTTCTTCTTCCCAGCTCTTAGTTTTTGCTATCAGTGAATCCACCAATCCTGCGTAGAGAGTTTATCGAAACATTTTTGTTCAGCAGTATATGAAATATGTTTGTTCCTTCCCTAATACTTAGTTTTCAATTTTGACTCTATGGTTATATCAGGTTCCTGAGGTCTTGCTGTCTTGGCAATCTGATAGAATTAATTTTGATATGTCTTTGACTCTTTAAATTTAAGACTATTGATTCCACTCAGGGCTTGGAGTTGTCCCTGTATTTTCTTCTACTAATGCATTTTTCTTAAAGATTCTTTTATTTATTATTATTATTTTTTGATAACCCAGTAACTCCTGCGCTTGGGTTTAATTATGTTAAGCTGTCAAAAGACCTGTATTGACTTTACCTGGTATCTTGTTAACCATCAAACGTGCACGTTCTGCTCGTTTCAGATTCTTGTGAGCACCTCTGCTGACCGAGTACCGGTTCTCATCCTGAAAACATGCACGGCATAATAAAACTGAAACCAACAAAAGCACTGATTCTTCTTTGTTTTTCTTCTTCTTCTTATTGCTAATTAATGCATAAATGAGACGATAAACTGACCCTACTATATTCCTCCAACCATCGCTCCTCATCACGTGCTAATACCCATTTTTCCACTTTCTCCATTATCACTTTTCTGCTTGAAGCTTCATCCTCTGCTCTCATTATCTGTTCATCCATGCTTGTGAGGAGCTCGGCATGGTCAATCTCCCCTTTTTGTAAGTTTAGTTATCTTGTGAGCATATTACAAGAGAAAAAAAAATAGTTGCCAACAGAAAGACCAAAAATGGTTCATACTATTGAACCTGTGTTTATTAGGGTTATTATGTTTTCCATCTCCGACCGAGAAGGAATCTCCATGTGTGATCTGCTGCAGATATCCTCGAGCTCTATCTGTTTCTTTAGGAACAGCTCTTTCATCTTGCTTGCTTTCAACTGATCCAGTCTTTTGACTTCAGCCTCAGCCTTGAATCATTTCAAAACAATATCAATATCTGTCTTTGGATAAATATGCTCTTTAGAAGTTAAATATGAACGGACCTGATGAATTGTATCCAAGGTGATGCTTCCAGGAGTTGATATTTCTGTGGAGGAAATTAAGCTAGTAACATGCGAAAACATTTCCCGATCTCTGAATGGCGTGTCCATAAGATTCCACAAGTTTGTTAATGCTTTACCAAGATGGTGAAGCTGCAAAGATAAGACCACATTTGTCAAGAACATATTCCTCATTGTCACCACATTTGAGTTGATAATGAATAATGGTGGGAACTTAGTAACAGTCTAAAATACTATTAACGAATTGATAATTAGAGTAACAAACTTACAAAAGCATGTTTTTAATTTCTTGTACCATACGGATTCACTGTATCTAGATACCAGTCACAATAAAGCTTCAATAATTTTTTGTATAACAAGCAAATTCAAATCCTAATATTCATAATACTGAAAATTCATGCGATGTGTTTCTACATTAAAAACATACCATGAAATGCTTCTAATAATAAACTTTTATAAGAATATTTTTCTTAATTGCATAATAATCATCTATCATGGAATGCAGGTAAATTACTTAATTGTATTAATTCCTCTTAAACATGATATATAATCGGTTCAAATGAAGTAACGACAACAGTACCTTCTCAATTCGTGCCTGCTTTTCTGCTTCAAGTGACTCTACTGTGCTGTTGAGTTTGCTTAAAATACTGTCACTGATATTCTTTGAAAGGCCAGATAACTCATTCAAGCTTGGATGAACCTTTGTGATGATCATGGAGGAATCCATCCCTAGTGTGTCTGACAGGTTCTGAATTGTGCTCATATAATTGTTCACCTTTTGGAGTCTGTCACTCTTTGATATCCGATGAAGAGGAGAGAAAAAGAAATTTGATAGACATCCAATTAAATTTCTCATAGAAGAAGTAAATGTGAATCATATCTAGTACCTTTTCATGATGAAGTCTTTGCAGTTCAATTTGGTATTCTTCAAGTTTCTTCAAAGAAAGATCGTTCTCGTTTACTGTAAGATTTGATAATGATTCATCGTAGGCCGACTGACCTGCTATTTCTGCAGAAGTTTTCTGAATTTGCCCTTGGACAGCCCGGAACTGCTTCATTCTGTCTGATTTTCTCATTTGCATTTCTCTTAGGGCTGGAGTAATTGAATCTAACTGCTCTTTTAACGTTCCTTTCATCTTCTCTGGCTGCCATTGAAAATTTTATTTATTGAGAACTGATTTCAGGAAGTTACCACTACTTTGCTGTGATTGACCATTGTCATATGACGTGCAGTTACTCATGTGAATTTTGCATTTAATGAACAGACCCAGGTCAAGCTCAGCTTTCGCTCTTTTAACTATTGACTCGGCTTGTGTTGGGTATAATCGAGCTTGGACTGATTTAGGTTTTAGGAAATGAAGCCAGGTCCTTCTGCTCAAATGCGCTGGAAGTAAAGAAATATAAAGAATTTATGTACATCTTATATGGTTAATAATTATTTTTGACTTAGGCTCTAGTAAATCCGGAGATCGGCTCGTTTACAGCTCATTACAGTAATCGATTTGAGTTGAACATAGTTTCCTTTGTTCAAGTAAACCTCAGGAAGGCGAGCTTGAATGCACAAATCTTAGTCAGCTAGGCTTATGTACAACCCTCCTTATTGAAAGGTCTTCAAGAGACTATGTTCAGAATGAACATGTTCTTCAGTTTATAGTCTGCTCATCCTGCAAATGAATAATGCTAACATTTTGGTCTTTAATTGAAAACAAAGTTTACAGTATCTTCTTCATTGTTTATTTTTATTTTCCTGCTACATGTTTTGAGATGCTGGCACTATTTTATTGGAGAATTTTGTTACTCTTTTAGAAGTCATGACTGCTCCTTTTCTTCTCTTTAAGTTGTGAACTCAATTAGCCTAAGATATGCATGCAGTCAGCAGTCATACCATGTATCCTGAACAACTCACTTTGCTAATTGTTGCTGTACATTCCCCCCTCCCCTGTTATTTTTGCTAAAACTTTGGTTCTTATTATCTATACAGGGTTGAGACATCACTGAGACTTGAAGCAAAGGACAGATAAAAAGGAGTTACCCTTCCAGGAAGAGAGCGTTCCTCAAGTGACAGAAGGAGATGTGTAAATTCTGCTTCTGAATCTGCTAACTTCTGATGCAATCGTGCCCTCGAAATGTTGGCACTATCAACTTTCCTTCTATAAACATCTACGCACTCCTGCTCCAGGTCTAGTAGAACTTTTTCCCTTTCAAATTTGTCTTCTCCAACTTCATCCCATATCATCTGTTACAGTTGCAAGTAGCCATCAACATTGTTTGCACAACTTGAATGCATTTATATTTAATGTAAAGCTGAAATGATTAGCGAGCGAGAAACTTGCCTCTAGTTCTTGGAGCAAATATCCACATGATGTTTCTAGCAGCGCGGAACTTCGCATGCCGATTGGTGTTTGGACGGAACCCATATGATAGTTCCTTGCTCGCAACACACAGAGAGCACTTGAGTCCTAGAAATGATGATTCCTTGGAAACCAACTATTTTTTTTATTGAGAGAGGGGGTGGGAGCTGGGAGGGGGACAGAACTGCCTACATAGAACTAGAATCCTAGAGAGAGAAAGCTCTAAGTGAGCAACTAAAGTTCTGTGTTGTGGGGAGAGATTAATATGAAGAGAGAGAGAGAGAGAGAGAGAGAGAGAGAGAGAGAGAGAGAGAGAGAGTAAGAGTCTCAAGGGGTCCTTAATGGTAGGAATGAGAGAGTATTTATAGGTGGAGAGAGAGCATCCAGCCTTCTTTGGAGGCCCAAAATTTCCAAAATACCCTTGGGAGGTAACATGAGTTTTACCCTTTTGCTCTTTATGAAAAAGGTCAAAAATCCAGAAACAGTTCATCTGGGCCGGACCGGCCCACGTGAGGCTGTCTGAATATTTGGCATTTTTCTTGGCAAAAATTGAGTTACAACCTATATTGTCCAATGTGCCTAAGTGGTAATGATTACATTCCTAAATTGAACATTGCTTAACAAGGTTGTTTTACTCTTCTTCCATTATTGGCATGCACTTGTCTCCTACTTGGGAGCTTGATAAAATGATCATTTTGTGAGAGAAAGTCTTCTCTTTTGTCTTTTCTCCCATTCATCCTAAAAAAATGAAATGTTACACCACATTAGTAATGTAAAAATGCAACATTTGAGTATGTACATTTATCTAATGTTAGTAACATAATTATTAATGTTACTTAGGCTCATTTATTAACAAAACTCTTAAGTAAAATATTTTATTTACTAGGATAAAAAATGGGGTGTCTATATTTAATCACTTTAAAACGCTTATATTCTTATTTTATTCTCTCTTAAAATAAAAATACTACTCCTACTCATACATATGTATACATAAATTATTTTTTTAAACCATATTTTTCACATCTATTCCAATTACATTACTGTCCTCATTTCGTCGAGAAACTTCCCAAACCACCCACTTCATCTTCCATATAAATTATATCGAGTGCCTAGGCACTTTTTGCTAGAAATTTTCATTGGTCTAAAACACATAATAATACGCGCTATTATTCCCAACCTATTATGAATAAATCCCTAAATCAAGGAATTTTCTAAACAAACTGCATGTACATCTC
>JAOTQG010126078.1:0-10233 GCA_025631175.1 Iris virginica
AAAGATGTCCAAAGCATGCAACCAATCATTAAAAAATAAATATTTAAAAAAAGAGTGGAAAAACTTCAATTATAAAAGAGTGGAACTCGGCTGTTCTTCGACTACTATTTCTGTCTCCTCCTGCCTTTCTGCGTCTGTTTGCCTTTCTGTCTTTGCCTCTGTATTAATTTCATTAGACTGATCAACTGAAGTAGCACGAGGATTGTCTATTAGACCCTGAGTACTAACCTCAGGGATATTAGTCGAGGTGGTTGCAGCTAAGGATGGCAATTTCTCATAACCCGATAATGCCCCGCCCCGAAAAACCCGATTTTCTCATAATTTTTTAAGACCCGATCGTGTTAGGGGCGGGTTCGGGTTTAGGTTCCACCCCGCCCCGCCCCGACTAGTGTTATGTCTATTTTTTTAAAAAAATATGTACATGGTATATATTGAAAAATGGATAGTTTTATACTTTGAGTGGTTAAATTGAGTTAGAATTATTTCAAAAATTAAAAAGAATTAATTTTAAATTTAAATTATTAAAAAATTAAAATTTTATCAATATGGACGGGGCGGATCGGATCGGGTTCGGATCTTTGTAATTGCGGGGCGGGGTGTGAGAAAGTCGGGTCGGGTTCGGTTTTGGAGATACCCGCCCCGTTGCCATCCCTAGTTGCAGCATCTAAGTTGGTTTGAGACTGTGCCATAGGACAAGGCAGCTCGGTGGTTCCACCTTCGTGTTCTGTTGGAAATGTTTCTGGCCAAAGTGGGCTTGATATCCAACTGAGTTGATCATTCTAACGACCCAGTGGATCACTCTGACTCCCCCCTTAACCACTGGGCTGGGAGGAAAAGAAGAATTCTGTTTCAAGAAAATCACAATCCATGGTGGTATACGTGCGACGTGTGGATGGATGGTAGCAACGATATCCTTTTTGGATTACACCATATCCAACAAATACACACTTAATGGAACATGGATCTAGTTTGGTACGTCCCGTTTTTGGTACGTGAACAAAGACTGAATTGCCAAAGACCCGAGGTTGGAGTGTTAAGGCCGACGGAATACTCACATGGCTCGTTAGGGTTTGGAGAGGTGTGTTTAGGTTTAGGACCTTTGTGGGTAACCGATTCAAGAGATAAACGGAGGTAGCTGCAGCTTTAGGCCAAAAGTAGCTTGGAACTCCTGACTCAATCATCATACTTCTTGTCATTTCAAGAATGATACGATTTTTTCTTTCCGCAACCCTATTCTGCTGGGGTGCATGGAGACAGGAAGTTTGATGAATTATGCCTCGTTCTTGAAAGAACTGTTTTAGAGTAGAATTAACAAATTCTCCTCCATTATCAAAATGAAAGATTTGTATCTATGTATGAAACTGAGTGTGATCTATTTTATTAGAACAGAGGACCTGAATCTGTGTGCGGAACTATGTGTGGACCATGTTGTAAAACTGTACAAATTTGGAAGGAACCTCAGATTTATTTTTGAGAAAGTATATCCAGGTCATTCTAGTGCAATCATCAATAAAGGAGACAAAGTACTTAAAACCATTGTTTGACATGCTCATACCAGTGTCGGGGGCTGGTCCCCATAGATCAGAGTGAACTATCGAGAAAGGAATCTTAGACCTAGAAATTGATGGAGTATAAGACTTCCTATGACTTTTAGAAATAATGCATGTCTCACAAGGTAGTGTATTATTCTGAGGAAATAACTTAGGAAATAATAAGTGAAGATACCCGACCGATGGATGTCCTAATCGTATATGCCATAACCACCTTTGCCTTTCTACAAACCCGTGAACAAGCAATGTAGTTCCTTGTTGAGCCACCTCATTAACATAGTACAATCCGTCGCGCTCAGTGCCACGCCCAATCACCTTCCCCGACTGAATATCCTGCAATAGACAAAACGTGGGGAACATTAACACTACACAATTGAGTTCCTTTGTAACTTGACTAAGTGATAATAGCTTGCATGAAAAATTCGGAACATAAAAGACAATTATTCAATTTCAAGGACGAGGACGAGGACAATTCAATTGTTCCTGCTCCATGAACCCGAGACATTTCACCATTCGCAGTCTGCATAAATGATTTAGTGGGAATAGATGAAGTCACGAAATCCCTCAAGTCATATGAGACTGTATTCGTTGCCCTACTATCAAGAATCCATCAAGTTGTTTTTCCAATGGAGGACCGAGTTTGATAGGTTATTGGATTATGGGCTTGAGTTTGGCTATTGATTTTGAACACGATCGAACTAATTTCTGACATCGTGCTTGGATTTGTAGGTTTTTGATGGTTGTTTTGGCTAGTTTGATAAAGTTTATTTTTGAGTCCCACGGACTATGAACACTGCGCTGATACCATGTAGGCAATGGATATCACGAGATTGGAGAAGATTGTATTTGTATTGATTGTTCTGCTTGTGTTATTGTTTTACAAGGCTATTTATACAGTTTTACAAAAAAACTTTACAACTTGTTTGAACCAAGTTCCAAGGTCCAAGTTCGACCTCACCTACTCCTCCTACCTACTTCCGCGTTCCGACTTCTCCCTTCCGACTTCGTCATTCCGAGAGACACCTCGGACTTCGTCCTTCCGACTTCGACCTCGTTTCACCAACCTTTCTAACAGGTAGCACTTGCACTAACTCTATAAGAGCGATTAATGGAGTAAATTACGCTGTTTTAAATGTAATTCGATTGATGGTTCAAGTTTGTTTCTTTTTTCTTTTGATTGAACATTGCTTTTTCTAGTTCTGTGAGCTGCGTGACCTTAGTAGTGCTTATAATACAGTGAGAAGTCTGAATTCTTTTTATAATTTATCTTGCCCAACCTTTTCATGCTCAATCTTGATATTTGGCACAAAATAAACTTTTGATTCCTCATGGTGGATAGGAACTATCTCTTATTATCGTCTCTCTTTCTTTATTTGTTAATTTTGCTATAGGACTTTCCATAAAGGATTCAGAGTAGCATGTATTTACGTGGTTGATTGACCAAATGGTTTTGACTGCTAAAGCATTTGGTGAGGGGGGAAGGCTCATGCTAATTCTATCCTGGAATGTGGGAGTTATGATGTGAACCGCTTTAATAAAGTCAAGTTTTTGGTAAGAAACCAGACTTGCATATTGCATGAGTAAATCCGAATTTAAAACATCATACCAATCATCTTATTATTCTCCCCATAATAACCTCAAAGGGGTCGAGATTCATAGCGGTGTAAACCTTTTCTCTGATAAAGGGGCAAAGTCCATATAATCTTCCACCATATTCTGCTTTATTTTCTCAGAGGTTCCCAGAAGTAAAGTGGGATTAGTGCCGATCTCCTACTCATGTCATATTCATTAAATCATCCTTGAGGCCAATTAAATGATGATTCAGAGCCAATATTTCAAAGTAATGGGTGGTTACTCATCCGTTCTCCCCAAAATTGTGGGGGAACTTTATAATGCTTCTCTCTCTTTCTCTCTCAAGTATGTAACCCCACACCCTCCCACCCCCACCCAAAGAAGGAAAACACACATGCATAAACAGGATTAGATACACTGGTAGTGAGCCTTCCCCCCAGTCTACGCAGATCAGGGGGCCAGTTAACGTGTGAAACACTCCGCCTGGGGAGTACAGTCGCAAGACTGAAACTCAAAGAAGTGAGGCGTACTGAAAAAGAAACTAACGAGGGAATTATCACCCCTACTTGTTGAAGTGTAACCTGCTCCTGTTGAGACCTTATATGTCTTTGGGATATTGTCAGATGCATATTAATGCATGATAAAAACTCAAGTTTGCAGGTCATGTGACAATGGTTATTTATAAATTTGCTTAATTATGTACATTTTTGATAACTTTTTGAGATTTTCTTATGTTACTTGTGTGGCTCTGCTTGAATGCAGTATATGATAAGAGGTGGTCTACAGTCTGAATGACTGCTTTGCACCACATAAAATGATAACTGGGGTCGCAAGTTGCTGCTTCTTTCTCTTATAAGTGTGTCTCCCAGTTATAGCATGTGTTCTGAATCAGGGTCTGCATACTCACTCTCAAGGATTAGAATATAGATTTAACTTCCAGACGAGTGATCAGAACGGAGGTTTGATTAAACCATTTTATAATGGTTTATGCTCCTCTTTCTCAAACTTATGTAGCTGTCTGGGAAAATCTCTCTTTACATCGAGCCCCTGTTTTGCCTCCTCCATGTTAGTGGTTTGATGGATGGATACTTGGGAAAAAAGAAGAACTTAGTAAGAATGT
Organism: Iris virginica; assembly: GCA_025631175.1. Taxonomy (NCBI): domain Eukaryota; kingdom Viridiplantae; phylum Streptophyta; class Magnoliopsida; order Asparagales; family Iridaceae; genus Iris; species Iris virginica. The sequence goes on from JAOTQG010126078.1 coordinate 4,243, forward strand.
ATAGTTGGACTGAATGAGATATTGTCAGATGCATATTAATGCATGATAAAAACTCAAGTTTGCAGGTCATGTGACAATGGTTATTTATAAATTTGCTTAATTATGTACATTTTTGATAACTTTTTGAGATTTTCTTATGTTACTTGTGTGGCTCTGCTTGAATGCAGTATATGATAAGAGGTGGTCTACAGTCTGAATGACTGCTTTGCACCACATAAAATGATAACTGGGGTCGCAAGTTGCTGCTTCTTTCTCTTATAAGTGTGTCTCCCAGTTATAGCATGTGTTCTGAATCAGGGTCTGCATACTCACTCTCAAGGATTAGAATATAGATTTAACTTCCAGACGAGTGATCAGAACGGAGGTTTGATTAAACCATTTTATAATGGTTTATGCTCCTCTTTCTCAAACTTATGTAGCTGTCTGGGAAAATCTCTCTTTACATCGAGCCCCTGTTTTGCCTCCTCCATGTTAGTGGTTTGATGGATGGATACTTGGGAAAAAAGAAGAACTTAGTAAGAATGTATAGTTGGACTGAATGAGATGGTGAAAAAAGAAGCATGCAGCAGACCCCAAGTAATTTGAACAAAGTTGAGTTGAGTAAAGAGACAGACATATTTGGTATGATTTTCACATGTCCACACGGAAGCTTGGATTTTGGGAATAGAAAAGTGACAATAAAGAGACAGGCTTATTTACTCTGACTTGCAACTTGGCTATGGTCGTAAGACAGGATGGTATATGAATGTCGATGATATCGTATGCTGTTAACAATGCTACTACCTAGGAATTAATATTCTTCTCTCAAGCATACTTTTTAATCAAGTCAGATTCATTAATTCATATTGTGGCTCGTTTTGCTAACCAACATGGTTAATATTGCTGTAGGGTAAGAAGGGTGTTTGGATCAAAGTGCCTATCGAGCTTGTAAATCTTGTTGAGCCAACTGTTAAGGTGGGTTGCACTTGGGTTCAAAGTTTTGTAGAGACTATTAATAGATGTTTATATCATCTGTAAAGTAGACCTTGTAAGAGGATGCCTCTGAACTCGTGTGATGTAACTTGTAAGTGTGCCTTGGAGTCCCATGATATTTTTTCCTAAGTTCTGCTTTTTTCTTTGCTTTGAAGTGACATGTTCTTAGTGGTTGCTGAAGCTTTGGTATGTCCTATTTTTGTTTCTTCCTTTCTGCAGAAGCAAATCAAATGTAGCAGACAAGTTCCTTTTTTTGTGTGTGGGGAAGGGGTGGGGGGGGTTTGGGAATTTGGGTATTTGCTATCCTATTGTGCATCTCGATTTAGAAGAAATTAAGATTTTCAGGGATCATTTTGGTTGTGTATAAAACAATCTTGTTGGGATCTGGGCAAGTGCTTGCTGGAATCTGGAAGCTGGGAAATGGTCTCTGGTCACTTGAGATCACAAAAGAGGCACATGTGAGCTATAGCTGGGGAATTCCTGCAACTTGGAATCTCTGGTGTGAGAGTGCGTAGATGGTATAAACACTCGAAGGCCGGTGGCTGGAGTGTTAAAACCAAAGGGAGAAAAGAGGACCTCATGAGTATCAAAGAAGCTCAAGAGGGGGGAGGGCAGAAGTAGGAGATGAATACTGAAGTAACCTTATGCTATAGTACCTTGTGGTATTCGTAGTGTTGACTAAAGACAGGAGACCATGTCTGCAAGCTGGGGTAAGGTGGTCCAATGAGAGGAAGCCCGTAGGCCCCATACACCTGGGACACCATCAAGGTACCAGGTTGGTTGAGGAGCGGCTATCGGCCTAGCTTGTCCGCCGTGATTTTCTGACCATCCATTGTGCATTGCCCACATGTCCAGACTAGGAAAAGGAGTCTTGGCTGTTCGCTGAGTATTCTCAGGGAACTAGTGATCCTTGGTCCTGACCTCGAGCTCAGCACTTGGGTTCACTTTCCCCCCTGGTCAGAGAGCTGGAGGTACAGTTATTCACCTCCCAGGCAGAATATGATTGGTGGTGTCAGTCTATTGTGAGTGGTTGACCTCAGAGGTGGTCCTCGAAGACCCAGCTCATGCAGTAAGTTCCACGGAATATTCCAAGGGATTGGGTAGAAATTATGTTCTTATCTTTTCTTTGGGCCTTGGCTTGGGTGCCTCTGGAGAACATAATGGTGAGGTGACAGGAGAAGTGCTTTGATATCTTGAGTTCCTTGACTTTAGTTATCCATTTGCTCATCCTTTGAATTTGGCTCCTTTTGATGGACTCGTCCTCCTTTTGTAGTTTTCTATCATATTTAGATTGTGTGTTTTTTTTTTTTAATAAATTTGAGTCATGGATACCACCTATATGGCTATATATAAGATCTGACTTGTTATCTCCTTTCTTTTTCCTTCGTATCCTTAGCAAATGATGATGATTCCATATTGTTCTCTCGGTTTGCAGGAGGGGTTCTATTATCACCATGCTGAGCCCAAGTACTTGATGCTTGTATATTGGATTCCTGAAACTGCTAGTACTTTACCTGTAAATGCCTCTCACCGAGTGGGTATTGGGGCTTTCGTGATGAAGCAAAATGGAGAGGTACTTGCCGCATCTGGTGAACTGCGTAATTTCAATTGTGGGCTTGTTGACTATGTATATGTTGCTCCTATCTGGTGGATATAATTTCTCTGTTTCGATAATAATGCATTGAAATCATTTGCACTGTGAATTTCCAGGTTTTGGTGGTGCAAGAGAAGAGTGGGATATTTCGTGGGTCCGGTATATGGAAGTTCCCCACGGGAGTGGTTGATGAGGTATGTTCGCGTGGTAAGTTCTTCAGCACAGAAACAAACACTAGACAGTAAAAAATTTCCATTGTTTTTATTAAAACCCTTTCATACAGGGTGAGGATATCTGTGACGCTGCCGTGAGAGAAGTAAAAGAAGAGACTGGAGTAAGTAGCAAATGTGTCTTTTTTTCCTGTTTCAAAAATACTAATGGTTGAAGATAATAATGAAATATTCAATGTTTGATGCTTCAGATTGACGCAAAATTTGTGGAAATACTAGGATTCAGGTATGAGATGTGATTTGCGGAATGTCATATAGCCTATATATATCAAAACAAGAATGTTTTTAGTTCCATGTTGTTCTAGTTTTTTTCTGTTTCAGTACTGAATCAGTTATTCTGCAGACAAAGCCATAAGGCTTTCTTTGAGAAGTCGGATTTATTCTTTATGTGCATGTTACAACCCTTGTCCTTTGACATCCAGATGCAGGAATCTGAAATAGAGGCGGCTGAGGTTAGTTTTGGAATACATACCTGTCAATTCTAAATTTAAAGGGTATTAATCTATCTTCAGTTACTAAATTTAAAGGATATTGACCCCCTCCTCGCTTTTGTGGTTGTTTTTCCATCTGCAGTGGATGTCATTTGAGAAATATGCAGCTCAACCGTTCGTCCAAAAACATGATCTTCTCAAGTACATAGTCGATGTTTGCGTAGCAAAAATGGATAAGAAGTATACAGGATTCTCTCCCGTGCCTACAGTTTCAAAATTTTCTAATGAAAAGAGCTTCTTCTACTTGAATAAGCAAAGCCTGGACTCGGCCTGAGATTTGGTTTTCTGGCCATCAAATTTCCATCGACATTTTTCATTCTCTACTAATGTTAGGCATATAAGGGGAAGATTTTTTGAGCTACTAGTCGTCAAGAGGTTTGAATAGATGACCGCTCTCTCCATCCTACAAAGGTTGTGATTTGGATTTGACCTACTCAAATTACATTTAGATACAGAATTGGAGTCTTCCTTTGACCATATTGTAGTTCAAACAAAGATATTTTTAATGGTTAGAGCCTTCGTTCTGTATTTGATTGTGGAGACAACGAAATCATCACACCAGGATTTATGATCTTCTTGTTTGTACATGTGGTTCAATACGGAAACACGCGGAGTGCATAAATTGTACCTGCAAGTGAACAAACTCACTGCAGAGGAGCAGGAAGGTTTCCTTGCTCAATCCCTCAGCTAGTTCTGTGTGTGTGTGTGTGTCTGTGTCTGTGGTTGGAACCAACCACAAGAAGCAAAATATGGCAGGTGACCTCCTTTTATGCCCGCAGTAAAGTGGGGTAGATGATGGACCCAAATCCAATCCGTACTGCATGGTAATTCTTTTATTCCCAGTCAGTTACAGGGAAGCATGCTACTTTGTCAGACCTGTGGCAAGATGGGGATTTGGACTTTATTCCCCTTACTAAATGGGTATCCAGGATCTCCTAAAACAAACTGCCCTGCCCTGCCCAGGCCAGGCCATGAGAAAGGAAATTCTGACCAGAGCTCGAGTTTAGATTGACAGTCTCGCGAGTAGGCAGGCATGCAGCTTGATTCCCAGTCAGCTACAGGGAAGCATGCTACTGTCGGTCAGCTCTGGCTCATCATGCATTGTCCTTCCAGTGAGAGATATTTGAAGATTGGATAGTTTACATCTTTCAAATGGGAAGCATAATTCTCATGTAGATTATATGTACAGTACACATGTTGCACAATCCTAGAAAAGAGGAAAAGTTTAAACTGGCGAAGTGGGTGTCATGGAAATCTTCCCGGTAACTCAAGTTACAGAATGCCACAGTCGTATACTCCCCTCCCTATGAAGAAGACCTATCAAAAAATCCTTTTTAACGACAGTCAAGAAGCAAAAGTGCTTCAAACATGGACAGGATAAACAAAACACAAGAAAATGCACGTCTCTAAACAAAAATAAAGGCACAGTGCATAATATCTCATTTGCTTTGTACATAGTGCTCCTCCGCGACACCTAAATTAAACAGGACCTGCACGTAGTAATCATTTGCTCGCCCCCTGTTGGCATAAAATTTTACCACGTCGACGACGCTAGTATACGTGCATCAACTCTCAGACGTCACATCAAATCACATTGAGAAGTCAATTAGCTAGGATGATGATGTAATATCGTTGATAAATGCGAGTTTATAGTTTTGAGAATCGAACTTCCCTCGGCACACTTGCGCCTAGCTGACCTGAGATATGATGAATATAGTTGGGGTTGGCTTGACTGAAACAGAGTTTTTAACTGGTCGGCCAGGATGAAATTATGAATGCCTCGTCTTGGGGGGTGTTTGGATTAAAAAGAAGACGCAGAAATAAATTTAAAAGTAGGCTGCGTACCTAACCTAACCTTTAGACTAACACAATAATTAGAATTAATACGGCTAACCTTCCTTTCCAACTTCCCAACTTCCCAACTTCCCAACTTCTTTCTTCCTTCCTTGTGCCTCACCTCATCTTATGTAACTTCCCTACTAACCAACCAAATGTATTCCATTTTTATTTTTATTTTTCATTTTTACGTGTCAATATTAATAACTGATTGATTTATTTATTTGAAAGTTATAAAAAATTTCGAAATAATTATAAGTGTAGTATATTCTTCTTCCCATTATGCCCTTCTATTTTGTTGTATTTTAGTATAATTAGAGATTAACTACATTTGTCTCGTTGCATTATACAAATAAGAGTGCACGCTTATTTGTTTATTATAACGAGTATTGGTGAACTCGGACGATGGCGGGGGTCCGGGGGCGACAGCCCCCGGGAGAAGCGGGGTCCAAGGGGCAGAGCCCTTGGCTGGGGTCGAACTTGGAAATTTTTTATTTCCGAACATCATTACTTCATCAAAATCGTCATTGACAGTTGATTTCTGTGTCTGAAAAGGGGATAAGATTGCCTTTGGCAGTTGGTCTAGAAAACTGCAGTATGGCAGTTGCTTTTGAAAAACTGCCATTTGGCGGTTGAGTTACAGTTTTTCCTCCTGATATTATCCCTAGTCGATTCCAGGGTTTTGGACAGAATAACAAAATGAGATCACACACTGTTAGCACTCAAATGGACACTAGTTTAATGCTATTTCTATGAGAATTTTGATGTGATTACATATGATTTTACGCTTGGTTTGGTTAGTTTTGATTAATTTACAGGAATTCCAAGTGAAGACATCAAGATATGAGAAATTAGAGGTTTTGGAGCA
>JAOTQG010126100.1:0-20667 GCA_025631175.1 Iris virginica
GAGAGAGAGAGAGAGAGAGAGAGAGAGAGAGAGAGAGAGAGAGAGAGAGAGAATCAGAATTTAACAAGAGGGTATGTAAATATACAAAAGGAATTGTACTAGTTTTTCCTCTAAAAAGGAAAAAATATAATCATGCAGAAAGGATACACCCTCTGGCCTGCTCCCTGAAATGCAGGCTCCAGAACTTTTGCTGAAGTAGACATAGTGTAGAATCTGCTTTTCTTACGTTCTTTTCAACAGAGACAGAAGACAATAGCTTCCAACTTCTCGCTTTCTGTAATCAAAATTCCACGATAGCCCTTAAGTGAGCAAAGAGAATGGGTAGAGGGTTAAATAAAATGTCAAAAACACTCAGATATAGAGTGCACAAAAAGTCAAAGTTTCCTATTCATTCATGTAAATGAACAAATATCAGAAGCTTCTGCATATGTTAGTCAGTATTAGCACAAGTAGTTTCACAAATTTCATGCATTCCGTTTTGTATTTAAAACATGCATCTATTGATCTTTTCCTAGGTAATTGCAGTTTATCATCTTCGTATCTTAGATGTATGTGCGAATATGTACATGATCCATGCATATAGTATTGTTATGACAACTCGGCTATGTGGCAGACTCCTTACAATAAACCAATTCCAGGTTCTTATTTGGTGTTGAGTAATCCAAACACGACGCAGAAGACCTCACCGCCACCTTCCTCAACTCTACCCCATCCTAGCTACTACTTCACCTGTTTCTTCCTCAACACTGTTCATCAGTTCCTTTCAATCATACTAAATCTGACACTATTTAAACCGGCAAAGGCAAATCTTGCCCTTTCTATGTGGTCACAAACTCATAGGCTTGAAACTTGAGCTTAAAGTGCCTCTCTCTGATGATCTTATACTGTGGTGCGACAGTCTTCACGAAACTTATATTCACCCAATCCATATTTCATGCTAGGAGGAAGGATGTGAGTCTGATTTCCACTTTGTTTGTGACAACGTCTTTGGAGGAAACTTGAATGTGAGCAGATCTCGACCACCAATCAAGTTCTGGACATTTTCACCAAACACTTACCTTCTAGTCGGTAGAGTTTCTATGGGAGCTGCTGAAGCTGATATCAAACATCATCAGCTTAAACAGGGGTATAGTACATTCAATTTAACAAATTTATGCATTCCACTTCGTATTCAAATTTTAAAGCATGCACCTTTTCTTGGTAAATGTAATCTTTTCTTACCATGAATAGGCTAACATGTATCCCTTCAGAATAGAAACTATTGTAATAGCCACTCAACTATGTGGCAGATTCATTTACAACATACCAACTCTGAGTTACAGTTGTCAGAAATCAAATCAATAAACACTTTTTTTTATAAAAGAAGAATAACATTAATAAAGAAAGATACTACAAAGAAAGCGGACAAGAAGTTCACCAAAAGCCATCAAAGCAAAAATCAAACAAAAGCACGCAAATTATTGAATAGCAGCTCTCCAATCCCTAAACAAATCTCCCAAAGAAAATCCCGGAAAATGCCAAAACTCCTCCCCCAAAGAGAGGACTGCACAATGATCTTCTCCCACAAAAGCGAGAGTGGTAGATCTCTATCTCTAGGCTGAGCACGGCACAATCCCACGGCAAATAAACATTCCTTGAGCGACCAAAATCCAACTGTCTGATCATACAAAATCCTCCAAAGTGTGAGGCATGATGCAGATCTCTCCTTGTACCCCAAACAACCTCCGGCAGAGATTCCAAGCTATAGGGCAATGCATAAACAAATGCTCGTGAGACTCGCTAGCTCTCATACACATAACGCAACATCAGGAGGTATAGATGTCTTTGGATGACGTCATCGTCGCCAATCATTAGTATTCAACTGACCAAGGACCACTGACCAAACAAATATTTTATACTTAAACGAAACCTTGGACTTCTAAATGAAATTATAAAGAGGAACGTCAATATGTATATGTGGACGGAGAATTTTGGTGAAAGACTTATATGAGAACAACCCCAACTGTTAAGGAATCCAAATTCGACGAACAGATTGAAGATCCACGGTCGAAAAGAAGACAGCTGATGTAATAAATATGCAACCGAACTGAATTCCCTATCATTGAGATTCCTGATGAAATGAAAATCCCAAGAAAAATGACACCCTCCCCCCCGTCCCTAACAATAAAAGCATCAGTGGGAGCGTTATGAATGCTAGAAACCAAGAAAGATATTAAAGGAAAATGATACATATGCCAAAATTTGCATGTCGAAAGTTACTGCCGAATTGAAGGAAGGACATGATGTAAAGTCAAAGTTTGGGTCCCAGGCCATGAGAAAAAAATAGAAGGGCCTAGTTTGATCGCCTGGTTTTTTGAATTGCAAAATTCCATATGCAATCATGATTCTAAAGGAATTAAGTAACAACCAATTGCGTGAGTTACTCCAAACTACGGAAGCCTTCAGGTTCCTCGGGCAAGAAAATTTGAACACCTTTTTCCAGTTATAAGTAGCAAATATAAAAGAGAGTTCTTTTCTGGAAAAGGAGTTAGGAGGAGAGGATGTCTTTGCCTATCATAATAAGAAATGGCTGGCCTTCAAGCTGTCCAAAAAAAATTTTTGCTACAGTCAACAATGGTGCATTTTCTTAACTCTTCAATAAGAACGATCAGTTCCATCAAAGAGGTGCCATGGAGAAGCGCTGGGCCAAAAAAGGGTGGATGTCACCATTAGTTCCCCGCCCTGCAACCATCCCCTCCCCCCAAGGTGAGGAGGGGGGCTGAGGGCTTGATGTGTAAAAGAAGTAGCAAGAGGCAAGTACTTCGGAAGGAGCTAAACCTCAGAGGACTGGTACAGCTGTCACTCACAAATAGTGATTGCTACAACCTTCAGCCTGCTTATATTGAATAAGGTCAACGTACTAGGAGTCTTATAAAATGTTGGCAAGAGGCAAATATTTAGGAAAGGAGCTAAACCTCAGACGTTTGTTGCAGCTGACACTCACACACAGTGATTGATACACCCTTCAGACTGCTTATTTTGTATAAGGATTAAGGTCAACATGCTAGGTCATGTAAAGGCAAACACATCAACAGTTCTCAGAGGATATTTAGAGGAGGAGTTACTCATGAGACCCGTCTGAATCTGATTGTACCTTTGAAGTACCTCTTCTAATTGTAGAGGTTGACACTGCCTAGTGGGTTCAACGATTAACATTACAAAGGTAGGATCTTACAAAACGTTATCATATGTCACTTTTGTAAATAGAGCCTGCTGGATCAAAAAAATTTGTTTGAGATGGTTAACCCAAAAACACAGATCATGTTTAACCCTTGCAGTGGTGGGTATCTTTTTATTTATTCCTTTTATTTGTGATGGGGGTTGTTGATGGGGGTGCGATAGAGTTGCACAAAAATTTGTAATGCACACAATTTCTACAATCTTATTTTACATTTAACAGGAGCTTAAATCATAAGAGAACCAGTTCACAAATACTCTCAGACGGAATTCGTGTTTCCCTTTTGATCCAACAAAAATTTTCAGACAGCTGATGCTAATAACTCATACCACTAAAGAAAGAAAAAAAGTAAATATGAGGAAGACCAAGGTATTCAGCTTACTGTCGTAAACATTCGTTAGTGTTTGATTTGGTTTCAGAACAGTTCAATTTCAAACGAGGACTATGGCTTGTGAAGTTATGCTTGATAAAATGAAGGCATAATCAACAAGAGAGAGGGAAAGGGAGGGAATAAAATTAATTCAACAGTTCTATCTATATATTAACTGACTTGCGCCAGCTACAAAGATCATTTTTCACCATACACTATCAAATTACTGCCATTTGTGCTAAAGCAAACGTCACAAATGTCGGACATTATGATTTTCTCTTTCTAGGTTACCAGGGAATAAAGATTCATCTTCAAGTTCTCATTCGCGCTACATTCATTCAAATGAATATGTTGCAGTTGCATTATGTTGGAAAGCACTAGGAAAAAGTAGGTAACATATGATTAAACGCTTTATTTGCTCACCATCACTGAAGGGGTGGTGGATTTGCCAAGGTTTCGGCATGACCGTGCATGACAATTTAGACAATTTGTTCAGTATGGGAGGCAAACAAAAGATGTTACCTAAGAGCTTGAGCTTTTAGATGGTTGGTCACTTACTTGACAGTTTGGCCAAGGTCTGTGTCGAAGTCACCCTGCTGGGATTCAGTTACCAGCATAATAGTGGGAGGACATGTTGGGACCCTATTTGGTTTTTAATCCCTCCCCCCCCCCCTCCCGTAAACCATGTTAAACGTGAGGGGTAGTGACAAGCTTGATATACATTGTTGGGCCCTTTCAAACAGCTTAAGATTTTAGATGAGTGGTAACTTAATACCACTCCACTTAGTGTGTCCCAATTACTTGAAGTGGACTACATGAGCGTTTGGTTTAGAGGCATTTGCTACAATGTTGGTGATTATTTCCTTGAGGATGATTTTGAGATTATTAAACCTATCGTTTCGAATCTTCTGTTGATGGTGCAGCATCAAGGATGCCTATTCTGCATAGACTTTGGTGGTGGCAGCCGCTTGCTCCTGAATGTTTTTAGTTTCCTCTAGTGTTTTGGGCTCTATTGGATATCTTTTAATTGGTGATTATTGTTATAGGCCATTTGGGTGTGTCTGAGATTTCTTGAAACTGTCGTAATCTTCTTTTAATTTAATATAATTACTGTTGCCGAGCAAAAACATAAACATGAGTGTTTCGTCACTTTTTTAAGTCCAACTAATAAACAATATCAGTTAAACTACACACACTCGCATTAACATACAACTGTCATAACTTATTGGGAGTTAGAAATAACACGACCCTTAACTTCAGACAGTTATCATTTTAAAGAGCTGAAAAAAACATGATCTTCCTTTCACAATAACAAAAGAAACAAAACTACATGAAACTATAATTCCAAGTCATGTTCAAAAAGGAAGAATTCCAATTCTTGAAGAGAAGTATTGACTTTTCAAGGTTTTTATCAGTAGTTACTCATGTAGGATATATTTACCTGCTCTGCATCAGGTTTTACTTGTATGATATTAATGTAAGTGCTGCTCTATTAGTTGCATTATTGCAGTACTATCCAACTTATCAAATTGTCAGTTGTTAGCCACGGACCAAAGATATGCAGATATTGAATCTGTAGCACGCATATTGGAAAGGATTGATCAAACATCAGTCTGATCCATAACAGATCTCCTACGATCCCTTTTCCTGGCTTCACATACTGCTCCCTAGGTCTGAGCCAGGCATACAGCTCTCTCAAAACTATCTCAAATGCTAGAAGTTATATGATCATTTTAATTGTGGATAAGGGACGCAATTTCAACTGAGGATAAATGGAGTTTGTCGTAGTTGCCCCTCACTAAAGGGACTTACACAAGAACATACAGGTCAATAGGCTAACGGGCAGTATGGCACTAAACTGTATCAGTAGATTCAGTTTCCCCAACTCTTCACCTCCTAAAACAAATTTCTGCATTTATATACTTGTCATCTCCATTACCATAGCCATACTGCTCATCGAAGTAGTTCTCACTCCAATAACCACATGCAAAGGCAGCACCATATGGATTTTTATGTTTTGTCGTTAAACTTTATAGACACAAAGAAAAAGCATAGGTGAATAAAACCATCATTAGAACCAGACACAAAAGACGTAACAAAAAAGAACCCAAAACATGAACTAAAACAAGAAATCCCATTTTCAGACAGAAATCTTTTGAGCGAGACCCTTTACATAGCATCTCTGACCCTCCTGGCTAAACTAAAGACCTGACACAACCGTCCTCGTCAATCATAGCTCTCCATAGTTAACAGAGAGCATCACTGTAAACATCTTTCAGACCCCTTAGCCTCTCATGTGATTGGTTGATGACAAACTACCCAACTGACTCACCAACTTAACCCTCATCTGATAAAGAACCATTGTAGGAGTCTGTTCCCTGGCCATAAATGTTTAAAACAATAATTTTACTCCGTTTTCCTCTTAAACCCCCAAGTAATCAGAGCCAGAAACAGCAATTCTTGGATTTGGAAGGATGCCTTTGCAGCTCACTGAATATACCAGTGGAGGCATATTTAAACCATAGTAAGTGTGCTTGAAAATCACATCATTCGTACAACCACCATCTTCCTCTAGCACAGCCTGCTTACAGCACTTCATCAATTAATGACCCAAAATAATCTTTATCACAAAGGTAAGCATCCCATTGGTGGTTTATCTGTACTATATAAATCTGCAGCAACCACTGGTGCATATAGCAATGAGCATTATAAATCATTACCAATGTCCAACACAACCGATTTCAAACAAATGCAGTTGACATCAATATTGGTAGGTTGTCTAAATGGAATAACTGTAAAGATTTCCATGGTGCACTTTATTTTCATGCTCAAAAGTTGCAACTTAAAGATAAAGTTTCCATGAACTTTACACATTGTTCACGAATACTCGTCAGTAGTCATTTATTGGTGAAATGTTAAGATTCAGCTAACTATCTTTCAGATGGAAAAGAACAGATTCCTCGCAGAATAACCCCGGCCAATTTGTCTAAAGATAGAAACTTGAACTCTGAAACTTCAAGTTGGCTATTCAACAATTGAATAGTAGATAAACATGGATATTCATGACAGCTCCTCAATCAAAAATGTCACGACAGATAGGTTTATGACTTTGCTAGAGGTCTTCAATCTTCATCATCCATGTCTTCAGCAAAAATCAGAGTCTAATGGCATTTGTTCAAAAGTTACAGGCAGTAAACATAGGACCAGGTACACAAAAACCACCAAGGCAGACGAGTTTCTAGGGTAGGGTCTACAGAGACTCAATAATACTTATAATAGTAACATCTGGATAGAATGATAGCAAAGCAAAACAAACCCTCACTCACATGGTTCTAACGACAAGGAAAATTAAGAATGAAACCCAAAGACCTGACAACATACTAAATAGTTAGAGCCAAAAATGTAAACCATCGGCTACGTCGCAGACTGTTCACACTCATCTGTGATCTGGAAGAACTTTTACGACATTGTTGCGTAGAAATTCATACCTACAAGCTTGCTGGTTACTCTAGTGGTCAAGTTGAAAACTTTCCACAAGCATAGACAATAATATAAGGGCGACAATCCAACTTCCATTGGAAAAAAAAAAAAAACTTAGTTTTAAACTAGCCCCCTTATAATGCACTACCCCTTTTCAGGAAAAAAGACCATGTTTGGGTCTGAGCATGGTGAAATAGAATAAACTCAAAGTCATAATCTTAACACTACTCCCCGGTCCCAAAGTAGGTCTCCCTTTTTTGTTCATAGAGCCAATTCAACCTATTACCCAGTCCCTATAATGTGTCCTTTTTGTATAAATAAATAAAAACGGAAAAATTTTGGAAGAAAGGGAGTACTCTTAACACAACAAAAGTTATAATCAATTCTCTCATCAAAGCCTGTGTCCTGGTCATACCGTCGAACTTCTTAAACTGATAGGCACAGCTCAAATGCTCAGAGCAGCTAACAAAGGTTAGTCGCTCAAAACAGAAGTTTCTGTCCAAGAGCAGGTAGCAAGAAACATATCCATCGGTTTTTATTTACCGTAGCAGCTTAAGATGAAATCTCCACGACACAATTAGTTCTGAATTATGATCACCGCTTCTTGTACAAAGTGATCCAGACCAGACTGATCACTAACAGCAACTTGATTTTGACAAATACCAAATCCTAGCATGGTCTTATTCACTCTTAAATACCCAATTCGCAGATTCACCCACTAAATGGTATAGCAGCATGAACCAATGAAAGACAAAATAGATCAAAACAATCAACAACAATCACAACCCAATTCCTGAAAAGAAAAATAGAATTCATAACACAAAAAGTGCAGATCACCACATTCAAATTCAAATATAGATTGATCAACCAATATAAAACGAAGATCTAATTGAAAACAATATAACTTGATGCTACAACAGATTAGAGAAAAAGGTTCGAGAGAGAACATACCTGATGAGGTGAGAGATCCCTCAATACCAAAAAAGCTGAGTTTTTGAGAGAGAAAGAGGGAAATGAAACGTTACGGAGAGTGAAAAGGTGAAGGGGGGGTAGTATTCAGCAGAGCTGGCAAAATGTAAAGAGAGAGAGAGAGAGAGAGAGAGAGAGAGAGAGGGAGAGAGAGAAAGTGAATAATTGATTTGCTGTATTGAGGCCTTTTCTTGTGGGGATGTCTTCTCTCTCCAACTTTTTAGGGCTTCCTTTCTTTCATTCTTTTTTTTTTTTTTCTTTTTTGAGATTTGAATGATTTTTGTAGCTGTTGGTAAGGAAATCAGTATATACAGAACAGAAATGGTGACAGGGTGAGGATATACTTTTTAGAGAGAGAAAGAGAGGAACGATGAGAGAGAAGAAATGAGGAATTGGAATGAGTTGGAAACATACACGGAAAAGTCCGTTAAAGAAAAAGTTGATTTTAAGGCAAAGATCCGGTGACCATGGATGATGTGGCACCGGCCTTGTTAGCTTTTCCAACTTTTCCACCCTATTTTTTCTTTTTCTAACTTTTCATTTTCCCGCATTTTATATTTTCACGTTTTTACGCTTCATATAGAAAGAAAAAATAATAATTATGTACATATCTAAATTTAAAATAAAATAGCACCATGCCATAGATTATTATATGTTAGTGTAATTTCGTATCGAGGGCATAGAAAAAATATTTATATTCTTAATTTTATATATTTTTTATTCTTTTTATTTATTTATAATCAGATTTTATACTTAAAATTTTCTATGAATTTATTTTTAACATCTAATTTTTATATTAAATAAAATATTATTTTATATATTTATAGATGGAAAATTTTTATTTGTTTTGTAATTGTTTACCTGAATTGTTATAGTGGATGGATGAATGGGTAAGATTAAAAAGTTTCCACGTTTTGAGATTAAACGGCAAAATTATTACTCATAGAACTACTCATGACTGAGCTCATTTATACTATAAATTAGAAGTGTTGTTCGATTCTTTGAATTAATGTTGTTTATTTTTATTATATGAAAAGCTAATAAATGTTATTTAAATTAGTTAAGAAATTAAAATTAAAATATTTTTGTTAAATTAAAATTAATAATAGTGTAGTAAATCTCTAAATGATGTTAATTAATACTCATATTTACTTTTAGTGAAAACATTTTTTTTACTTTTCTTACCTACTATCCTTAGATCACTTAACATGTCCTTTAATTATATAGTCTATTTGTTTCATAGTAATTGATAGTTAAGGAGGATATAAAATAATCAAAATAACCTTATTTAAAGAATTAGGAAAAAAAAAATATCGCATAGAATGTAAAAATAATATTTATTTTAAATAGTAGCATAAAAGGATATTTGATCAATTAATTTTACTTCAAATTTGTAAAAGCGATACTTGTCTCGAAAACAATTTGAACAATATAATGTGTATGAGCTGAAGGTGTTCCTTTAGGATTCACGTGATCTGATAACAAGCAAATTTAAACCCATGTCGCCTACGCACCCTTCCTCTATATCATCGTGATCAGCGACCTAAAGTCCATTTTTAGAAGTCAACTCGCCTTTCTAGCTCGGTTCGTGCGAGCTAACACGAATGCCAGACAATGATCTTTCATGGTATTGGTGTACCCTTGCAAGCATGCTGACACTACCTGATTCAATTTTAGGATTTTTGGAATAGCCGCAGATCAGTTGATCTGACATAATAGGCATTTCATGAGCTACATCCATCAACCACCATGTTGTCCCTTAAACCTGTGAAAGACAACTGCTATCTATAGACACCCTATTTTTTGACCCTCGTAATAAAAATATTTTACTAAGGTTTTACCTAGTTTAATTTAATTTAAGTGATATTATCATTTAAATGTTGCTAGGAAATAAATTGAACATAGCAAATATTGCACTTGTACATATTTAATGTGATGTAACATTTTATTTTGTATGATGAATCAAGGATAAAGACAAAAAGAGAAGCCTTTTACACAAAAGTGATCATCATATCAAGGCTCCCAAGAGAGAGACAAACCATGTCATTTATGCAAGAAGAAGTAAAGAAGAAGTCCAAGAAAGGTACATTAAGGGATCGGGTGAATTCAGCCTTAATGAGCATTGGACAATAGATTGTACCCATTTTTTATTGATTTAAAGTCAAAATCCAAGAACAGGAACACGGGTACTGTAACGATACCGGTACCTGTGAGCTGCTCCAGGATTTTTAGACATTTTTTCAAGGACAAAAAGGTAAACTTTCATACTGCCCCTAAGGGCACTTTGGATATTTTGAAGGATTCAGGAGGACCGGACACCTCTCCACCTATAAATACTCACTCATTTACACCATTCAACAACTTGACATTAACCTCTCTTGACCCCCTTAAAGATCAAAACCTTCTTTCGCCCCATTTACTCCTTTAAAAAAACAACTTGATATTTAGCTCATTAAGAGATCAACCACTTTCTCTCATCTATAAACACTTGATCTTACCTTGCACCACTTGAGTTTTTTCTTATTAAAACTCTTCTTCAAGAATTTTAAGTTATTCACCGACCAATCTTTAAGTAATATTCAAGGGTGCTAAGAGTTAGAAGACATTAGAAAGAGTTCACCATGAGTTGAGCTTCTCTTCTCCCTTCTTCCATCTTTGACTCAAAAGAAATCATTTAAAAGACTTAAACACTAAGGAGTGTTCATCATTCATCTTCATCTTGTCCAAAATCTTGAGAGTATGTGAGTTTGGTTGTCTCCCTCTTTATTTCTTGTAAACTTCTTCTCTTTTTTCATTGTTATATAAGTAAATTGAAATCCCACTTGGTAACAAATTAAGTGAAAAATATATGTACATTCTTCATATGATATGTATTTCTTTTGAGTTAAGCCTCATTTAATGTTATGTTTGTCTTTCTCTTCTTTCTTGCTTACATGTATTATACTATATATATACAATATATATTACATATAATGTGATATCCAGGATGTGGAATTAACATCCCATTCTTAGATTATTTTCATGTCATTTTATTTGCTTATATATATATATTATATATCTGTATATATTATATATTATTGCACATATAGTGTAGTTCTCAAGGTGTAGAATTAATATACCACCTTTGAATTGATTTAAGTTTTTATATTTCTTACATATATGTATTATATATATATTGTGATCTACAAGATGTTGAATTAACATCACATTCTTGGATTACTTTGATGATATTTTCTTTCTCTGTATATATATACACTATACATATATATTATATTGATGCACATATAGTGTGGTCCTCAGGGTGTAGGAATATTATTTCACCTTTGAGTTGATTAAAGTTTTTCATATCTTTCCTTGTACATGTACAAATGGACCTCCAAAGTGTGGAATTAAAGCCCCATCTTTGGGTTTATTTACAAGCCTTTATATTTTTTGTACATATAAAATGTGATCCTCAAAGTATGGGTGTAATTTCTCATCTTTGAGTTATTTTAAATGTCTACTTCTTCTTTCCTCTCTTTTCAAATGCTTACAAAAGGATCTAGAAGTGAAGGAAGGTATATGTTCATAGGGTCTCACCAAGATCTTCTCCTTTTTTGAAGTTTTACAAGGTGAACACATAAGTGTCATGCTCGATCTAGTAATTATGACCATTCTTTAATTTCTCCATTCGTCCCTACTCATTCATAAGTATTATTTTATTACAATGTTAATTTTTCAAACATTCTCGTGTTACATTAAAAAATTCACTAATGGTTGTATCATTTACAAGTCCCCTTGATTTGAGCAATGCTACTTGAAGGATGACATAAGAGGAATGTCTTTCTTGAAGCCTTCAAGACTAAGAGCGGGAATACTCCCAACCTTTCTTGTATATAATTCACTTATCTACTTCATTTCTTTCGTGCTCAAATGTACATTCTTACTAGCTTACATACATTAAAATGTAATAAATGATGAAGAGACAATGCTCACCTTGAAACTTTCTTGAACCGTGACCAATCAATTGACCAACCATTAGAACACATGCGTGCTAGAATATTATTAGAGACCGAAAGGGCGAATTGGGTGCCTAACCCCTTTCAAATTCGTAACTTAGCCTCCGGACCTAGAAATCTCTACACATTTAAAGGCTTATTCTTCCGAAGTCTTAAACAAGAAACAGAGGTGGCGACTCTCAATTTCTCTAACATGTTGAACGGTCACTAAGATAAATCTAACATACCAAAATTCTCATCTCACATGCCTGATGACACGTTTTATCCAAAAAACTTCGATTAATCTTAAATCAATAATCGCGAGGGCGCGAGAATGGGGGTTCTCACACTATTCCTCATGAGATCCATGAGGATATTCAATACTCCTACAAATACTTATCTACTCAAAGCACTCAAAAAACAAAACAAAAGTCAATTAACGCACTCATCTACTGCACTCAATACATTGTATATTGAACATCTTGCGCAACTGATAGCGTAAAAATATGTATATATTTTAGTGCTATTTTTATGACTATTTTACGTTTCAATTAGATTTTATATTTGATTTGCTTTTCTTTGCTTTATATAAAAAGTGTTCACTAAGGATTTCAGAGTCAAAGTATGAGAATGGATCCACTCTAGAGCACTTTGGAGCTTAATTGAAGAATCTGCGCAAAACTGTAAAATTTTAGGGGTTAAAGTATAAAAACAACAAAAATCAAAATTATTCGACATAACTTATTTAGTCATGGCCATAACTCTGGCTCAGGATGCATGATGTTTTCTTTTTGTTATTTTTAGGGTTTTATCTAGGTTTTGGGCTTTCTATGTGTCGCCTATATAAATACTTTTTGTACTCAGTCTTTGTATGTATGAACAACAACACATTAATATCAATACACATCTTATTCATCATTTATGAAGAACTAAATCCATCTTCAAGGCAGTGGAGGGGTTTTGTTTCTTTATATGTGCTTCTTATGTAAGCATAAAGAAGCTTTAATCTAGTACAATTTTGAAACTAAATACACTTGATCACAACATAATGATTGATGATACAAGTCTTCGAATGTGCTAAAGTGTATGAAGATTTAGAATTATTCCCACGAATCTGTCATGTCGTCCGTCATCGTCTATGTACAACGTGTTAATTCTGCTTCCAAATATTGAGTTTTGACCTCTACAATGGCCTCTACTTATAGGCGGATGAAGCTCAATTAGCCGTTGGGAGTCAAAGGAATCAAGAATCTCCTTTTGCTGCTGTTGACTGCTATTGTCTGTCATTTGAATGCTTGTCCTGTCATGTCTCCTTGGCCGGTCCAAGTGGCAGCTTTGATTTTGACTGCGACCAATGGAATAATTCCATTTGGAGTTTGACTCGCCTCGTGGTATCTTGATCGCTGAGATGTTGTCGTTGGAGTGTTGACTGGGGCAATGCGGCATCCATTTGAATCTTCTTTCAATGTCTTCATTTTGAATCTACTAGAGCGTTGTTCATCTTCTTTGCCCTTGCTTGGCGGTTGGCTCTGAGAATCACGACTTGCAAGATTTGCAACTTCTTCTTGTATGAGGATGATGATCATTAACCATATGCAACATCTTAGTCATTGAGTCCATTATACCGTCTTCTAGTGACTAATCAATATATTCTTTCCCACTTTCCTCTACTGGCTGGTTGTTCAAAGGATGACGGTTGGATCATCTTTAACACATATGTAACATAATCTCTATCACTATCATCTAATGTTTAACCAAATGATTCTTTCCAACTACCCTTTGCTGGCTGGATGTTCATATGTTGTTGAATTAAGTGAAGGTGTATCATCGTTTTCTTCATAGCTCTGATGGAGAATCTTGAGATAGGTTGGCATGTACAACTTCTGCCTCCTGAAAACTGTCTTCAGGCATAGTGCATGTCTGGGAATGAACTACTTTTTCGATGGGGAAGTCTTCTTTGGTCAGGCCCTGTTGTCTTGATTAGGCTCGGAGATGGTCTTCTATCTTGCTGAATATTGAACTTGATATTTTAAGGCTTTAGACATTGAGTTTGCTCTGCAAAAGCCGTGCTCAATGACTTTATTAAATCAATTGTTGAAACAACTGTAACCTTATGAATTCTTTATGCACAAGAATTGTGACCTCCATGGTGAATCAATTCAGATATCGTTTGATCTGATTTTCTAATTTATGGATTTTTCCTTCTTGTTGCTTGAATCTCCTAGTGTATTTGCTTGTTAGAGAGCAGTTACTTTCTTCTTGAAGCTCGCAAACTGCAGTAAGTTGACTATTTGTTCCCAATAGTTCAACCAATCTATAAACCTTCTTAGAGATCCTTGGTACTGTACATTTCTTGTAGTAAGGCCTTCCAGATAGATCTGCTTGGTATGAAGCAAATCCTTCTTCATTGTAGCTCATTCACTGCAGTGGGTTAGCGATTGATCTTTAGGAGCTAACTCAATGAAGACCTTGATAAATGCATCTACTCTCTTGTATTTTACTTAGTTGCACTGGTTGTAATTAAGGCTTCTTGTTTAGCTTGTGAATTTTGCATTTGACATATCCATTTTGTGATTAGCTGCTGGTCAAGGAGTACCAATAGCTAACTCTTGAACATGAAAGTGCTGATTCATAGACTGTCTAGATGACTAAGGGTGTGTTTGGATGGATAGTTTTTGATTTGGTTTTTGGGTTTTTGTAATGATTAAAGTAAAAAGTAAGAGAGAGATAGATAGAAAATTATGGGACCGATGAGAGAGAAAAATCAAAAACTCAAAAAACATGGGAAAAAATGTCCATGAGAACACACCCTAAGTGTTTTACTAAGTGTTAATACTTTGACTTATCACCAAAACTAATCCTAAGGGATCGAGGTTCTAACAATATATAACAAAGAAGAGAGTGTTTGATATACACTCAGGTGTCACATTAATGGTTCTATTTACACATTTTTCGTATCATTTTTTAATTATTTGAATTCTTTTCATATAATTTTCAATTCTTTTCATATTTATTTTAATTATTTAAATAATATATTTAATTTAAAAAATACAGCTCAAGTGCTCATAGACACGGGTTGTAACGAATCGAGCTCGAAAATTCGGTCTGCTACCTAGCCCACCAACTGGCCCACACCTAGCGTCGCATCTTGGATCAACTGCCTATCACAGACAACCCAAAAGTCCATGAATGATTTGAAACTAGGTGGGTAGTAGGGTGCTACTAATAAATCACATGAAATTGATGCTACAAACTCCTCAACTCAAATCCTTGACAGCCTCGTCAAGGTCAATCATATCATTAACGTTCTCGTCAAGGTTGAACCAATACCAATATCGATCCCTCGGGCGAGCGCAAAAGCCTTCCTGTCGAGGGTCCATTTTGATACCATATGTAATAAATCGAGCCCGAAAATTTGATCCGCGACCTAGCTCGTCAACTGGCCCACACCTAGCGCCGCATCTTGGAAAAACGACCCATCACAGACGATCCAAAAGTTCATGAATAATTTGATGGGCTACTAATAAACCACACGAAATTGGTGTTACACGAGTATACCTAGTTTATAGTATAAAAAGAGCGATTAACGTGACACTTAGGTGTCACATCAATTGCTCTATTTTACACATTTTCTTCTTAATTTTTTGAATTCCTTCTACATTTCACTCAATTATTTTTAGATATTTTTTAATGTCTCCCCTAAGTTTTTATTATTTTTTTAATTCTTTTCACTTTTCACCGATTTTTAAAAATATTTTACTAATTTTTCAATCAATACATTTAATTAAAAATAAATCATATCACATTTCCATGAAAAAGAATATTTTTGTTATCGAATAACTATAATGTGATATACGCCTCAATCAGTATTCTCATAATTTATGTTTGCTCTTTATTTCTTTTTGAACCTTATTTCATTCGCAATTGATACTAATCATTTGAATATTGTTTATTTGTAGAAAGTTGGGCAGCGAAGATGTTAAAGCTGGGTGTTTCACGAGTTTTATGTACAGTTATAACGGGTAATATGATATTATTTACAATATAGATATGGGATGATATTAGTGTTATTGTCTTATGAAGTAAATATTAAACTGCCCCTATGATGTGAAAGGCTTGAATGTTATGTAACACCCCTTTTGTAGGCTTGAAAATGTGGCAAACTTGGAGGTTAAGCAAAAAAGATCAACCAAGGGGACAACCACTTAACAAAGCATGATTAGGGGGGACCAATGCCCCCTAATCTCCAATCAAGCCAAGAGGGGACCACCGAACCCGACCAAAAAGGGAGCAAAAAGGCAAAAAGAAGGGAACAGGAGCTTTGGACCGCAACGGTCCAGAAGCTCTATTTTTTTATTTAAGCCCTTTCAACAAGGGCAATTAGGTAATTTAGGAGGGGCCTCCCAAGAGCATTTTGGTCAATTGGAGACGTCTGGAAACTACTCCCTAGGGTTTTACCCTCATCCTATATAAACCCCCTTATCCCTCCTTATCAAAGGGGCCTCTCCCTCTCTCTCTTCCTTAGCCCTTAAGTTTAATGTGAGTGCCTCCTTGATTTAGAGAGATCCATTAGAGAGAAATTCATCCACTGTTGACCCTTTTCTTCAATCCCCATTGAAAATCAAACAATCTACAATCCTATAAAGGTGAATCCTTCATCACATCTTCAAGGGATCATCCAACCTCCTATTTATCCCTCTTCCTTTCCCTACAAGTGGACTCCAAGAGAAGATCATGGGATCTTGAGGTTTACACAACCACTCTCTTCATCTCACTCTACAAAGGACCCCTTGGGAGTAGGTAATCCCCTTGCACCATTTTAGATTTTTATGTAATTTCCATGCATCAATTCAATTTTAGAATGTAAAGATGTAGATCTCTAATCTACTATTATATTGAAACTTTTGGTAGGTCTATTTCATATTGAATGTTCTTAGTATGTCCATGAATTGAATGTTCTTGTATAAGATCTACTAGATCTCTCATTATGTGATTGGGTCTTGATGTCTCTCTTGAGACTATATATTAAATGTATCTTGTTGGACTCAATGAAATAAATTTTTACTTTCCCTTTTTTTTTTTTGGTTAGAAAATAGATGTAGATCCATGCCTTGGGAGTATTATTTCCTTTAATTATTCCAATTCTCTATTGCATGATTATGTTTAGATTTATGCCCATTTTCATTTCTTGATGTGGATTCTAAAATGATCTTGAGATGATAGTATGAAATGTGTTCATGATGAGTCATTTGGATTCATCCATTTGAAGTCTCAATATATGGGATGCATGGATGCTAAATCATGAGATTAGAATCTCACATGTCAATTTTGTTTCATTTGTCCTTTGATTCTTCATGAAATTGTTAGTATATGATAAATATTCATATGCTAGCACTACTCCCTTACAAATAGCAAAAATCTCATGAATATGCATTAATCCTCCTAACTCTTTCAATAGTTAGAGAGTGATAAGTATGAGGGATGACATGTAGAAATTCATATCTTGTCCCCATGAGTTTTTTGGACCATTATGCCCTTGGCTCCTTGTGTACAAGTGACTATTTTGCTCCTTGCCATGATTCATGTGCTTTTCTTGCTAAAACATGCTTGGCGATGCCTATATGATTGTTTGCTTTGGCTTGACCTAGAAGTTGAGTTTATCACCCATCACTTTGACCAAAACATGGCAATCAAATAAAGCTTTGACCAACCATTGACCAATCTTGACCAACCATAAAAGACTAATGCATGCTAGAACACCATTTAGAGACCTTTGATTAGGGCAAGTTGAGTGATTTGGTTCTTCCCAACTTGTAACTTAGCCCCCGGACCTAACAATCTCTTCAAACCCAAAAGGCTTGTGCTTCCGAAGCCTAAAACGGAAACAGAGGTGACGACTCTCATTTTCTCAATAAATGAATGGTCACTAAAGAGAAGTCCAACACATACATATAGTTTTCTCACCAAAAAACGCCCGATGACCATACATTTCAAAACACGGTTAAGGCCGAAAGGTTTTCCTTAATCCGCGACGAGGGCATGAGAAATAGGGGTTCTCACAGGGTTAATCACATTTTAGGCCCTAAAGTTTCCGTAAGCTCGCAAAAATCCTTCCCCACCCCCCGGTTCCAGAAATTTCCAGTTAGGCCATAATGTTCTATTTTTGTTGCGAAATGAGTCATTTTCGACGAATTTCGTTAAAAGTGAACAAAATTGGACTCACGTGCAAAGCACGTGAGTTTTTTCACAAGCATTTTTGTCATCTTTTACTTCGGAAAGAAAAACACAACTCACCCACCCTTCCCCCTTCCCAAGTCCCAACCCCTCCTTCTTCGTCATCTACCCTCCAACCCATTTCTTCCTCCCACGGGCCTCTCTCTCTCCCTCTCTTTTCTTTCTTTCCCATCCCCTCTCTTCCTCCTCGTCACTTTCTCATATCGGAGAGAAACCCCATAAGCCCAATCGAGAAACCCAATCGCTGAAGAGGGAAGCATCGTTGGATTGTATAACGCGGATTGGACAATGGAGGGTCTTCAGTTTAATGGTTGGAGATTCTGCTCATATATAAGCCACCGATCGACACTTCATCGGAGCGCTGAATATACAGATCTGTGCCTTTGGTCGTTATGGTGATGGCGGTCTTCGTGGGGCAATGACGCCGGTAACGGGAGGAAAACCTAAGCATGTAATTCTTCCCTTTGTTTGGCAAAAGAAGAAGAAGTAGCAGTAGCGATTTTACGAATGTCCGAAGACTCTGCCCACCGATCGACACTTTATGAATGGTTGGAGATTCTGCCCATATACAAGCCATTCAGATCTAGCATTTGGTTCCATTTTATATGTGGCTCAAGGATCCAATATTTCTGAAGGGTAGGCATATCTGAGAAAGACACAAAATATGTGACTTAAACCACTACCGCCACCGCCACTACCACCGTCTAACTCATCTCCACCTTCTCCTTTCTCTAAATTCGACATCTACCATCACCAACTGCCATCAAACTACCAGTAACCATCGCAATCACCAATCAATACATGCACACATCATAACAAACATCAAACCCAACATTTCACTCATCACCCAAATATCAAAACTTGCACATAATAGACAACTAGTACTTACAAAATGGTCATGTACTACACCTTTTGATGAGAGATCGCATAGGGAAATCCAAGATTCATCTAGTTCGCATAAGGATCTACCTAGGGGACCAAGTCGCTTCGAGCAGATCGAGCTAGTTGAAGATGGGTGCGAGGACTTATCGACGATCAAGAAGGGGAAGAGAAGATTGTTGGTCGCAAAGCTCTTGGAATTAAGGGCACGGTGCAAACAAGCCAAGGCTAGGAAGGTGCGAGCTAGAAAGGCAAGCTTGACTTGCTCGATCATGAGTAGCGACGAGGCATAGGCGAGCAAGGGGCGAGCTTAAGGGAACTGCCGGCGAGGAAGGCGAGCACAACATGCTCGGCCGTAGGCCGCGTCCTGTTTTCCTTTTCCTTTTTGGTTTCCGTCGCTGGTTGAAGTTTAGTTAGTTTCCAAATCAGTTTCTTAGTTAATTAGTTTCTTATTTGCTTTCCTAGTTTAAAGTTGTTTCTTATTTGGCTTCCTAGTTAATTGTTTTCCTAGTTTGATTTGTATTCTTTTCATATTAGCATTTCCTAATTAGTAGGTTTCTTATTCCAAGTTAGTTTAGGATTTCAATTATGTAGCCTATATAAAGGCCTCTATGATATTCATAAAAAGATATCTTGAGTTTATTGAATTAAAGTTGAAGCTTTTGCTTTGTTCAGAAATTCTCTTTGAGAAGTTTTATTTATCCTTGAGGTATTTATTTTTGAATTTTTGTTCTTGAATAATTAATTCCCCTATTGAGTTCTTAGGGTAATTGTGTCCTAGGGGTTTAATAGCATTCATCCCTTTATCTTCTTGGTTCTTCAAATAATTGCGTTTGTTGGGTCAATTAGCCGCCCATATAGCCTTATCAATCAACGTCCTTAGTTTCCGTTGGAGAAAGGGTTCTTAATCACATCTTGATTAAGGGTTCTCTCATCACCTTTGCAACCCTTGTGGGCCTAACAACCATTTCATCACCGGATATGTATCCATTGAAATAAATAAAAAATACCTCTAGAATTTCACTCATCCTGCCCCAGAAGCGTGCTAAAAAGGGAGAAATATCAACACCAACTGGAGTCACTATGTCGACTATCCATGATTACCTGTAAAAGAAAGAAATAGAAAGGAAAGGAAATAGGGGTGAGCATACAAAGCCTAGTAAGGAACCTGCCAACAGAGGTAGGTTAAGTGTATAGAACCACAAAATATACCTAAATTGCAGTTTAAGAAGCCATTCATACGGAATGGTTATTATTTATCCTTGTATATTTAGTTAACTTTGATACTTATACTTCTATGTTATTTTTGCGTGTTAGATTAAGGTGTGTAACTGAGATCGTGCGTTACTTGTAAGTCATTTTGAAGATAAGGTAAGGGTTTTTGGTTAACATAGAACCTTTCCTCCTTGTTGATTATTGGATCGAATCGTGTCTTTTGAATCATTCTTATCGTTCTATGAATTGATGATATTCCTTTGTCAATTTGAATCCTTCTATCGATTCTCCTATGATTGTTTCTTGAAAATATGGACCTTGTATTC
>JAOTQG010126101.1:0-10232 GCA_025631175.1 Iris virginica
CTCTCTCTCTCTCTCTCTCTCTCTCTCTCTCTCTCTCTCTCTCACACACACACACACACACACACACACACAAACACAACCACACATGCAGACATAAGATTGATGGAGCATTGGAGTGTAGTTGGGGTGAAAGTGAAAGGAGGATTTTTTTCGTTCGGTGTTTGGCCTCTTGCAAATGGCGACGAGAAAAACGGAAATGAAAATAGAAGATGGGTAAGATCGAGATAAATGGAGCATACCAGTGGTGGCATTGTATTAATCCCTGACAGGAATGGACAACGATAATAAGCTTCATTATAGCTGAACTTTCTTTTTAAGGCGAGAGAGTGATGGAGAAGGATACATGAACAAATCTCTACCCAAGCTCACCTAAATTTAGATTTGAACAAAATGGGGTGGAGGTGGATGAATGTTAGGAGGGGTGGGATTCGTTACCCATATTAGGCATGATGGATTTTTTTCTTGCTGGTTCTTACTTTAATGGTTCTTGTGTTTACTTCTATGTTCCGCTTCTTAAATTCAATAGTGGGTATTCAACTGAAGAAAAAGATAACCATTGCCTAGACTTCATGCTTACACTGCTGCTTAATTGCTCATACTTCATATTCGTTTACGTTTTTATTAAGTATTCACTATTCAGCATATAGAAAACAAACAACACCTGACTATGATCTTATAGCTATTTAATCCAATTAGTTCTACATCTCATCGAGTTAGGTTTTCATTTCTTATTGTTAGTTTGATTCATTATTCCTACTCATAGTCCTATCAGAGTTAGTATTTTGTTTGCTCTTTGAAATATAGATTCAATCCCCCTAGCCTTTCTGGTATTGTTGCTGTTAGATATATAAGTTTGGGTTGAGGTTAGTCAAAAATGTATAATGGTCCTTGGGCTGTCTCTTTAGGTATAAGCACCTATGCCTTTGATTTCAATGAGTGAATTTGGAAGAACAAGCTTGGGAGTTGTCAAAAGGATTACCTTGACTTAAATCCCAAAAAGTCTTTCACTCCTACTTGAGGAGATAGACTCCACTAATGATTTCACATGAGTTTCCATTTTGAATTTACCGTCTACTTGATGAACAATCGTATTGCCTCAGATAAAGTATAGAAGTGACTAGCAACCATTGGCGAAGAGACTTTGTCTCATACTCTTGTTGGTTCATGGAAATCATTACGATTTTTACCCATGGAATTCAGTCTTTGTAGCAAGAGTGCTCAAGACAACGAGGTGAAGTCTAGTGGTAAGACGCCTTCCCTCTTTCCAATAGGTCAAGGATTCGAGTCACGTTGGGGGTAGGTGGGGATCCACTAACAATCCCCTTAAAAGAAGAAGAAAAAAAAGAAGCAAGGGGGCTCAACAATGTAGTATATTCTTCAATTGACATACTTATTCTAAAATAGAAACATGGTAAGATACTCGAATGACTAGACAAACTTGACTATGGATGGGACTAATTCATGCCTTTCCTCTTTGCATTTACTTTTTCACTAGGCCTTTATGGGTTGAATCGAGTATTTCACTCCTTTTCCCCTTAATTGGAGAGCTTCTTAAAGGTGGCTCAGTGCTTTGAACTACATTTAGTTAGTTCTTCGGAGGCTTCTGCCGGCCATAGATTCTCCAGCTACTGAGAGATTGTACGAGACGGAAAATGATACTAGGTACATTTTCTGGTCAAATTTTGACAGCTCTTCTGCTGGGTTCGAGTGGACCTAATTTAGTAAGAGATATTATAAACACATTATAGATATGATATTATTGCTACTTGACATTTTCAATTCCAAAGCACTTACCAGGGTCATCCAACAGGTTCTGAATTATGTTTTATTCTTTTCAGTGGTAGCATTATACTGTAATTCTTTGGTCGAGTCTTTGAGGTGCCCTTTGTTAAGCTGGTAGTAGCCCTAGTAACTAAAGGTAATTCTTTCACAGTTTCTTATAATGAAGCCTATACCTATATTCTAGCCATTCCCTTGACTATTGCAACTTAGCTTTTTATTTGTTATCCTTTTACCATGTGCAGTTGCTATTAATACGATCATATCAATTGTTTCTTCGTGGGCTCTGCAATCTTCCTTGCTGAAGTTACTTTTCCATCGTTAGTTTGAAGATGTGGATGTGTTAATTTCTAACCACGTAATAGCTGGTATATGCTTATGATTTAAATATCTGAATAATCTGAAAATTTCCTTAGGAACTTATTGCAAGAAGAGCTTCAACCAGCCCTTGCTATATGGAGGAGTTTCAGCTGAATACCAGCTGGGAAGATGTGTTATGTCCCATATGCTTGGATTTCCCTCATAATGGGGTTCTTCTTCAATGCTCCTCTTATGATAAAGGATGCCGGGCTTTTGTGTGCGATACTGATGTGTTGCAGTCAAATTGTTTAGAGCGTTTCAGAGTTGCACATGGAATGTTATCTTGTTCACAATCAACTTTAATATCTGAGACTACTTCCGTCAGAAATTCTAATATTGTGAATGCAGAGGCTACCGACAAACCAACGTGCCCCCTATGTAGAGGAGAAGTAACTGGATGGGTTGTTGTGGAGAAAGCCCGTGTAAAGTTTGATGAGAAAAAGCGTTGTTGTGAAGATGAAAAGTGTGCATTTACAGGAACATATATAGAGCTTCGGCAACATGCTCAACTCGAGCATCCTCATGCACACCCGTCAAAAATTGATCCCGCAAGGCAGCTTGATTGGGAAAATTTCCAGCAATCCTCGGATATCGTTGATGTGTTGAGCACTATTCATTCAGAAGTTCCACGTGGGGTGGTTCTCGGAGACTATGTGATAGAATATGGTGATAATGACTCTGGAGAAGAATATGAAGACTTCCCTGGGGATGAAGGTAACTGGTGGACTTCTTGCATCTTATACCAGGTATTTGACAATTTTAGAGCTTCTAGAAACAGAAGAAGGTCAAGAGCCAGCGATTCAAGAAGAGGAAGTCATCGTTTGAGTTATGATACTTCCAATTCTGATGAGGGTTCTGTTACATCGGTAGAATTTGCAGACTATAGAGCTGAGGAGATGGATGACGAGTTTGCAACTACAAGTGGCCTCTCAAGGGGTAGAGCTGGTCATCGCAGGTTAGTGCAAGCTTGTGTGTTTTTGTTCCTTTTCATAAAACGTCCCCCCACCCACCACCCATCTATAACTTGATTCATGTTTCAGTATTGTTGTTGACATTGGCCCATATTCCGTCTCTGTTAACATCTCTTAATATTCTTGGATTGGATTTGAAAATGTTATCTTTTGAAGAGACTTTTCAGACCTATGGAATGTCACTTTTTCTCTGCTTGAGCAACATGTTTTACACGGTCACTATGAATGTGTGGCTGACTATATTCAAGTTGTCTTTTATTCTTGTTTTGTAAATGGATTTGATATGTATTTTTGATTATGCTATATACAACGAGAACAAAGAAACCTAAGGCTTTAAAGTGTGGTACATCACCCCCAAAAGTGTATTGATGGTTGTACTCCACAATAGTTCAAGGCACCCGTTTCTTATGAGTTTGTAGCATTGCAGTGTGTTTTTTCATTTAACAACTATGAAGGCATTTATTCATTCAAGACTAAGACGGCCAAAAATATAGTTAAATTTTGATTTCTAGTTTCTACTGGCGCTTAAATGGTTCAGGCACGTACAACATCGGCTGCCAAGTGCACCCGTGAGAATGTGCAATGATATCAACCGCAACATGGACAATGGCTGATTGTTGCTTTTGTGATGATTTTGCATTTGACAGTATTGGATAGCGCCATAGCGGTAAGAATTCATGTAGCTGACCACAAGTGATTAGGAATAAGGTTGGGTTGGGTTGGGTTGAGTTGAGTTGAGTTGAGTTGAGTTTCTAATGGTGCAAGATAAGTATAAAATTTCCAGCTACTAATTTTTCGATCTCATCCATTCCTAAAGGGAAAAAAAAAAGTATAAAATTTCCAGCTACTTGTTTAAACTCGTGGTTCGTGAATTCATACTGAAATGATCAGGTGAACTATTAAGTGTGATTTGCATGTTGTTATGTAACCAAGTCATCAAATGTTGTCTCACTGATTCCAATTTTTTGGTGAAGAGTCTGAAGGAAGATCGAGACTGGGACAAGGATTTGTTCAGTATTCTTTTGGACATTAAGGAATGGTCCAAAGGTAGTCAAGTTTCTTTTAGTAAGGCTTCTAGGGATTTAGTTAATGTAGCACATTTTCTAGCGCAGAACGCAAAAGTCTCTTATGTTAGAGCTGCCCAAACTCTCAAAAGAAAAAAAAATACAGTAACCAACTCATCTAAAAGCTAAAGCTGTCATAGAGAGACATGCTTTAATGTATATCATGCTTCAACAGTCCCTCTCACCTGCATAAGTGGAGGGAGGTGGAAATTGTTGTATGTGCACTTTTAATGGAGGACGAATAAATGCTAGGAGGTTGATTTGAACCCTAATCCTCAAACTCTGGAATTTTCACTTCTCTCTCTCCAGTCCCACCAATACTGTCTATCCTCCCCAGCTTTATCCTGTCACGTCTCAATATGATTTTTCTTTGAGAACCATGGTTTCACTTTCTCTCTCCTTGTTCTGACCTCTCTCTCTCTCTCTCTCTCTCTCTCTCTCTCTCTCTCTCTCTCTCCATTTATTCTTTTGTCACATAACCAAAACCATACATCTCTGGATCCAAATGTAATTTTGAAGTAATAACTACGTTGGGCCTTGCAATCATTGATTGAAGTGTATGCTCATTATTTATGAAAATTTTGTTTGCACTGCGAATAACTAAAATAACTGTCATATTGTATTATGATATACTGTTCTATGATGCTTTGCCAAGTAACACTTATCTTTATCTATACAAGAGCATTGGTGAGTTTTAAGATAGCTTATGCAATCTGATAGTGCCTTGGGTGGGTATTTACTATTTACTTGTTTATGCATGGAGGTGGGATGTTTGAGTGCTTATTTTCTAGGCCAGGTCAATATCTTGTTGACTTGCTTATATTAGAAGGTATAATATTCAGTACTAATTTTGTTTCTTTTCTGTATGATACAGTTCTCGAAGACGCCGTTCTCGCTTCTTCGACAATTAGGTATGCAATATCCTTACTGCATGTATTTTATTTTGTTTCTATGAAATTAAGTATACAACTTCCATAATTTCAGACATTAACCCTCATTAGTAAAAGAGTTTATGAGTGGGACATTTTGTTATAATTAGCATTCTCAAAGGCAATACCTTCAAATTGAGGGAGGGAATTCATGTAGATCCTACTACCTAATTAGACATTTAATTCGTTCAACTCTATTTGATCATTATTCCTTGAACTCAACCAGTTTATAGTTCTGCTCGGAGGGCATGCTTGGATCTGTTGGTCGAATAGAAATAGGAAACTTTGGATGGCCTTTGATCGCTGCTCACCAGAAGTATTTTAAAGCACTGGTCTATGGTAGTTGCTGGTGGACGTGATAATTGCAGATGTTAATGATTTTGTGTTATCATGGTGGGACTGCTTTCTTTATTAGATTGGCAGATAGCCTTATTTCCAGAATGTAATTTGAAAGATGCAAGCAAGGGTCTATAAATCTGGTCTCTTCCTGATTCTTGCATTTCAACAACATAATGTTCTTACTTCTTTTTCTACCCTTCTTTTTTAGCCCTAATTGATACACACATGTAATCAGGTGGTTAGACCATCATTATTTACTGCATTTGGACCATCAGCGTATATCAGAATTTCACTCGGTTGTTGTATGACTAAGTGTTGGGGAGGTACTTACAGTGATTGTGTACGGCTGTGTACGAGAGTTTGGGTTTGTATGATGAAGAGTAAGAACTCTCAATGTTATGAATCTCAAGGTACGAATGCTCTCCGGGAATGTTTTTGAGTCTTCAATGTCACGTTCCCTCTCTCTAGTTCTTCCGACAACCTTCAATTCGCTTCAAAAAATCGCGAAAGTCTGAAAAAACTGGAGTATTCATTCAGAACGAAACTCTTGTTGACTTGAGCTCAACTTGGGTAAAGAAAAGGATAGTGTGGCAATTGAAACAAAGCAAACTGTAACTTGCTATAGGTCTAATTTAACTCTAAATCAGCGAGGTCTTAGCTCCAATTGCATTTCAACAAGTCCTAATGCTGAATTGGCCCTACCTGATGAGCTTGAGGATAGGCCTACCCAAAGTTAGAATGCCATAACCGCAAAGAGAGTGTTTATACAAGTCTAGTCGACATATTTTAATTTGTAAAATTTTTCTATCGATTGGCTCCGTCAGATTTTTAGTCAAATCAAATTAAGCCAACGAGAATATTTTGCACCAAAAGATGCCAACCTTACTGTTGGCTTTGACTCCTCTCAAAGGAGAAACACTGTCAGCCAAATGATCAACCTATTTGCCACTTCAAGTCTATCAGAAATTCTACTTATCACCTCAAAATTAATGAAAAATTGGAGTTCCCTCTCAACCATCTTACCCACTTTGTTCTTACCATACGCATTAGCGCTGCAGCTCCGGCCACGTTGACCCCAAAATCCCATCTAATGATCAAATATCAACTTGATGAAATTCCAATTTTACTCCTCGATGATTTTTGATCGTTGGATCGGACTGGGACACCCCGTTGCAGCACTACAACCAACGGCCCACGGCAGCAGTTCCAAATCCCTATGTTCTTGCTTACCTTCATTCAATAACATAATGGTATTGACAAATATAGGAACAACAATGACAATGACGATGACAATAGCATTAAGACTAAAAATTAATGGATAGGCTCTAGATCAAAGTTAGTACTTTGAAGCTGTTACATTTGAACGTTTCAAGTTTCCATTACTGGTATACCAAGTTCAAGACCTATCATTGCAAGTCTCAATGTGCTCAAGTACCAAACAATAGTGTCTCATAGGAAGCATCTCTTCATAATGATTGACCTTCCTTAGGAGCACGCCGACGAATTCTTAGATACCCAAATTTTCCAGCACCTGGTGAAGAACCCTCGAAAACAAACGGCATGTACCCTGTCGCATCTCTGTATTTCTGCTGAATCTGGAAATATATACGGAAATAAGGGACTACTTTAGTTAGAGAAAACAGGAATTGGATAGATAAAGCTACCATATATACTAGAAAGGTTCAAAGAAAGACCACACAATACTCTTATCTTAAACAGATGAATAACACAAAACTTTAGAAATTGATTTTAGATACCGTTGGTTGGTTTGATTTTAGACAGCACACATTCATTCAGTGTATCTTATTTGTCAATCTCTGTTTTACTGACTTAACAGTTGCAACTTCTTCGGAATACTTGTAGGTGAAGTGTTATATTACTCATCAAACAAAAGGGTGTGTTTGAATTCCATAATGTTACATTGAAGCAAATCCCTCATCCTCATCCTTAACCCCTAACCACCACCACCACCCCACCCAATTTTAAGAGTCCATGCATCTGCATAATATTTTTAATTAGGATTACTTTAGTTTTGGTCCTAATGCTGCAACCATCCACAAACTTCTCTCTCCTATGTCCTCATCTATCTATTCATTCATCTGTAAGCCAGACTGTTGTAATGAAGGGTGCCGAAGAATGGAAAAACAGGATCAGGAAGTTGGCAGGCAAAGGAAACAAATATTTGATGGTGGGATCCGGTTGTAGGTTCAAAGGTCGAATAGGTACTCCAAAGTTATGTGTGAACCACCACATTCTCATGTTAATAAACTCCTATTTTGATTTGTTTAAACAGTTGAGCAGATTAGAATGGTCCAACTATTCTCCAATGGGAGATGTTGGTATACTGGTGACTTCTAATGGGTCAGCATGAAAAGCAACCATCACATCAAGCACCAGGTACTACCAAATTCGCCGATATAGAGGCTCGGGATTATTTTGTGAAATCAATAACTATTTCGAATCAGGCATAAGTTTCACATGGTGACACTAAAAAGAGGTAAGATTTAGACATTAAAAAAGAAAAGGCTGTTGGATTAAAAGTGCTAATGTAGATGCCAAAATGTATATGGTAGCCAATCCATTTTGCGACCTCCGCACCGGATGACGATGTGGCTTGTTACAGAGGATACAGTAGTTTCTCTAATGAAAAAGGGTGGAAAGCAGTAGAAAAAAGAGAAGTGGTAGCTCATTCCAGAGTTCAAGTAGGTCTGATAGATGTGTTGGAGAGAGAGAGAGAGAGAGAGAGAGAGAGTATGACACTAATTATTAAAGGCGTAAGGCGCACCAAGGCGAAAAAGGTGTGCCCGGGGCCTAGGCGCAAGGCGAGCATGCGCCCGAGTGACGAAGCCTAAAGATGTTTTAAAATATAAATATATTATCATATGCTCAATTATATTAAAATTAGATCTTTATAAAAAAACTATAGATATAAATTATAATTTTATGCATAAATATAACTTGAATAGCTATGATAAAAGAAGAAAGATCAAAGAATGAAAAAAGAACAAGAAAAAAAGTGTGAAAAAAAGAAAAAAGAAAAGCAAAAAAGCCAAATAAATAACATTATAAAGATAATGAGATAAACCTGTGATATCAAAAACTTTAAGGGCTTAAATTTTAAAAAAGTAAACATAGGACAGACGGCTAATTTGTTAAATTGAAACTTTCATAACCTAATATCTCATTCCCGCAAGGCATATCGACAGCGAAACACAGATCGATTGCGACGTCGCTGCCCATTCTCCCTCTCCTCCTACAAACACGCAAGCCAAATGACCCTCTTCTATGGTGACTTTCTCCATCTTTCTTTCTCTTTCCCTTCCTTCCCTCTCTCTCTCCCCCTTCGTCGCCTCTCTTTCTCAGCCATGGGGCAAATCAGCAGTCCTTTTTTAGGTCAAAAATGGGCCTAGACGCCTAGTGCCTAGGCACACCTAAGCCCACAAGCTGCGCCCGCCTGAGCCTAGCGCCTAGGCGCGCCTTTAATAACTATGAGTATGACTAATTTGATAGCTTTTTTTCTTTTTTTTTTTAAATAGAAAATTGAGTCATTTTGTCAAAATGAAAATTTCACTTGACCCAAGGGCAGTTATCAATGGAGCTAGACGGACGGAAAGAGTAGAAAGCAAAAAGGTAGTTTGTAACACCCCACATTCCCACATCAGAGAGATAGGGGAATTTCGTATGGTTTATGTGAAGCCTCCTACTACCCACCAAGCATCAAAATCATCCATGGAATTTTGGGTCGCCTGTGATGGGCCGTTAATCCAAGATGCGGCACTAGGTGTGGGCCAGCCGGCTAGGTAACGAACCGGGTTTTCGGGCTCGGGTTGTTACATATGGTCTCAGAACAGACCCCCGATCGGAAGACTTTCGGCTCGCCCGGGGGGACGATCTTGGTAGTGGCTCGGCCTTGACGAGGACGTCAAGGATTTGAGTGGGGGAGTTTGTAACACCCAACATTCCCACATCGAAGAGTGGGGAATTTTCGTATCGTTTATATGAAGCCTTCTACTACCCACCTAGCATCAAAATCATCCATGGACTTTTGGGTCGCCTGTAATGGGCCGTTGATCTAAGATGCGGCGCTAAGTGTGGGCTAGGTAGCGGACCGGGTTTTTGAGCTCCAGTCGTTACATATCTTCACCAACGTTAAGTTTGAAGATAATACATCAAATTTAGAGCACTAATTGTTGCAGTTTATCCATTCATTTATCAGCCTATGACACAACTTGCTACGACAAAAGCTTTTTCTAACAATGTGCTATAGGGAGTTTACCATGTTATGACCTATATGTCATGATGATTTATAATCAATATCCCTGGTAAAGCATGCTAAGCATCATATACATTGTCAGACCACTATCTATAACTAAAAGCCAGTTTTTCGGTCAGTTAATTACTTAACATTGCATTAGAGGCAATGTTATGCCAGGTATTGGGTTGACCACTTGCAGTTTTCTAAATAATACATCCACATGTTGACCAGTAGTAAGTTTTGTAGGACACCAAGTGATTCACCGGTTAAGCCCACCTAATGTCAGCTGGTCACATCTGGTGGGAGCGTGATTGTTGGCCCTACTCTAAAACCTGCAGCTTTGAAGAGTAGCTTACTTTACATATCATAAAAAGGAGAAAGCACGTATCTATGCTTTCAGCTGTTCTTATTGCCAAGAAATATATTGCGGTAGTCATTCCAAAAGTGGAGCGAAGGAACAATTCAGTTCTCACCTACTCTCTCACCAACAAGGGAAAGAAAATATTCACTACCTCGATTATTTGTTCGGTGCTTC
>JAOTQG010126112.1:0-10232 GCA_025631175.1 Iris virginica
TGAATCGTAGTTGTGTCCTAATATCTGTCGTTAATTTAGGTTGTTCAATTGATAAATTTTTATCCAAACGGCCTAGAGTTTCCGTGGGTTCTTCTAGTTCTAGTTCTAGTGCAAGTGTTGGGAATGAAATTTGTCAACATGTATTTGTTTAAGTTTTTTATAGATTCAATTCGTCAGTTTCATAAACCGACCCGAAATTTTTTTTCAGGGGTGCTGCCCCCGAACCCCCATTGTTTTTCGGCCCCCCTAAAATCATTCCTGGATCCGCCCCTGGGGTGGACTGATATCATCATGCTGACGTAGCCTGACCTCTAGCGTTGGGTAACCTACCCGGGGCAATTAGCTCAAGGGCTCACCCAAGCAACCACATGACTACTTGTTGGGCTGGATCATGGTTGACCAATGAGAATCTCTTATCCAGAGATGACAATGATCCTTATGGTGGACTTGCCCATTGGTCCTTACCCTTATTTAGGAATTGGGCCTAATGTTGAGGCTTAGACTCATCAATTTCATTAGTAGTTAACTTACTTTTAAGAAGAAAAAAAAATGAAAGAACAATTACTACGGATCTTATAATAAAGACTTGGCTAGTCAATATTCTTATAATCAAGAGCTTTAGCTCGAGCAGTATCTCCTTCCACTTGCTTTGTGCTTTCAGGCCCTCGTGCTCTACTTAAAACATGTTTCAAACAGGTAATGATCCTATTTAAGTGGTTAAGAAGAATAGAAGATAGAGGAATAGATTAGCGAGTGGCAATATGCGGACCAACTAAAGACGAGAAGAACCAAATAGAAATAAAATCTACAACAACATTATAGGACCTCTTTGCGGCCACTTTAACAGCAGGAGTTGCCTCTACAATCACAAAATGAACAAGCTGACCATGTCTTTGCATCTCTAATGGATCGTCTCTCTGTGATAAAAAGTTTACGCTAAACTGAACACAGATAATCAGAACAGAGTATACCGCATTTTGTCACCCACCGTGTGTGTTTGTAGTTTTGAGATTTTTTCCTCCTTTTTTCATGTATCACATCTGCATGAGCATATAGTGTACAAATCAGTTTTCACCTAAAGCATGGCTTATGGCCCCCAGTTTGGAATGTTAGCGGACGCCTCATTCACCATTCGCACCAAAGTAACCTGTCATGTAGAGAAGATGCTCATAAGTAACGGGGTAAAATAGTGGGTAGGACGCAAACAGCCAAACCGGAGAAACATAATGAGGCAAAAGGCCTTGTGCACAAGGCTCCTGCAATGCATTACGGGATCCAGGCAAGGTCGGATGCATATTGGCTTACCCTTGCAAAAAGATGGACTTTTGAACAAACTTGAGAAATACTCGTAATGAACAGAAATTATATTTTCTTTTAGGATATTATTGGTTCCACTGAAAATTATATTGCCTTTTATGACCCTATTGGTTCTAGTGAAATCATTTGGTTTTCAGTTGGACCCTAGGCTCTTTGCAAGTGTGAAAGACCCAACTACCCATGGTTTGCTCCATATCTTCCAATAAAATATGTTCACCCATAAGCTTCAAACCCTCCTATACACGGGGCGGGGTGTCGAGATATATAATCCCACGTCGAGTAAAAGTCTTGTCACTCACTATATAAGATCTTGGGGCCAAACCCATATTCAGCCAAATGATTTTGAATTGGACCCCCACTCTAATCTTATTAAACAATGCTACTACATTATTAGATATCTCTTATGGGATTTGCCACGGATGTCGAACTGAATTGCAATCTCTTTTGGAGCATTATGGGATTAAAGTTTTCCATTTATTTCTGCCTCATCACCATCATTCTGCTCCTTCAACAAAACCCGAATGTGTATGGAGTATGAACAACATTAAATCGTCTGTTTGCCAGATTCTGATTACTACAGATTTTATATTA
Source organism: Iris virginica (assembly GCA_025631175.1). Lineage (NCBI taxonomy): Eukaryota > Viridiplantae > Streptophyta > Magnoliopsida > Asparagales > Iridaceae > Iris > Iris virginica. The sequence goes on from JAOTQG010126112.1 coordinate 1,909, forward strand.
TTATGCTTCCAAGACGCCATAAAAAGGGGGCATAGGTTGACAAACCAGCCAACAACTAACACATAATTCATCTCCCTACTTGGTCATTGGTTTATGAAAACAGTATTCAATATACTTCATGCGAAATGTGACCATAGCTTACAGCCTTATAGAAGAGTGAAACTTGAGTATTATATGAAAACCTGGGGGCATGAGCTATTTTGTACATCAACAGAGCAGAAATGCTCGAATGCCGGTCGTGGCAGCACAAAATAATGTTTCCAGAAAGTAGGATTTTGCTTCATGGACAGACAAATAATTAACAGTATTCATACCAAGATTTAGTTATTTATATCAAATCAAAGATATATATAGAAAGCAAGGAGCTCTAGCTCTCCATTGCTACTGTTCACTTCTTCCAAAGGAGAAGCTAGGTGTTCAAGTCTCCCGAGAAGCGTTACATTTAGCATGAAAAGCATTACCGTTAGCATTTAAGCCCTATCTCTAAGCATGAAAAGTATCACCTTTAGCATTTATTATATGTTCTTATTCTTGAGCACTTTGTAGCCATTTAAGACATTAATAAATAATAAGAGTTGGGGTTAGTCCATGACCCCTCTAAACTTTTAAAAAAGGTGTATAGAAACACATATCTATCTTGGTTGTGTGTAACTGTGGTGATAATACAGATACAGGGTCGTGTAAGAGTTGCATTTTGAGGGTCACCATGTATACCAAAATGTGGCGACGACGACAAGTGATAGACTAATTATCTAATCAGATATGTACTTTGCATCAAACAAAGAATTCCTAGCTTCTCACTCCAGATTAAAACATCTAGCTTCAAATCAAGTCTGAGGCAACAAAAAACCATATGAAACAGAAGAAGGCCTCCCTATCGGGGCCAACCATACGCAACGGAAATAAAGATAGGAAAACACGGAAATGGAAACTTACCACACTTTCAGGGACACCAGGTGGAGGAAGGGGAAGGTTTCTGGGTGGATAGATGTTATCGAAAGATCGTTTGTCAAATCTCCACTCTCCAATCTTCCCATAAGTCATTTTACCCTAAATATAAGTGGTAAACAGCATCGGTCAGCCAAGCCCAGCTAAACTGAAATGAAATTATTTTTAGAAAAATTGACATCAAAGTCGAGGATTGTACTGACATAATACCTTCAAATCATAATCACATCCATAAGTATAATGAATTATGAATTTATTTCCGAGCTCTGTATCCCATGGAGGCTGTTGTAAACATTACAACAACCATGCAACTGTTAGTAGTGTTGACATCATCTGAGCAGTAAACTTCAGATTTCTCCGCAACATGTTAAATAGACAAAAATGCAAAATGCTCTAGTATGATCACAAAATGCGACCCACAAGGATTCATTAAATAAAGAAAACGTGTGTAACAGAATGAAAATAATGACAACAGTCTATGAAGTGTGACACCAACATGAAAAAAATACAGAATATGGGCACAGAACAGCAGCGATACTAGGATAAGATGATTACTGACATGCATGTGGATCTGACATGAATTACATATATTATGAAATGGCTAACAAAAATACATGTTCGACTTAGCAAAATTCTTAGAAAACCAAAATGATAACTTTAATAAATCAGGTTGGGTTTGGCTAGGTTCAAAACAAAAAGGAAGTTTTCATTTGAACTCGTGAATATGTTTAAAATTAGGGTTTAAATTTTCAGAATGATTTGTTAGATTAGTTTAAATTTTGATATACCAAGGATGTACTTTCAGAGTTATTCCAAGTTTCTGTGAGGTAGATATGTGTCCAGGAGTGAGTGATATAGTCATAAAGTTATGATTGGTGCAAGATTACCTCTCATTGTTTTGGTCCTAACTAAGTGACTTGGTAGTGATCTTGGTTACTATTCTAGTACATCACTTGATTTGCATTGTGCACGACTTTCTAGTTGTAGCAAAATTTTCACTATCTACTTTTTAAAACCTTGTCGTTTTACTGATTTCGTTGTGCGGCAAGCTCCAACTTGTCAATCAAAGGGTATCAGCAAGCTTTTAATTAGCTTCCAAAGAGTGACTAAGCTAGATAACTTGAGGGACCAAAAATAAACCGATGAATTATTTTCTTTTTAGATTAAAAAAGAATTATACCTATAAAGTATTGTGGCCTATGTGGTGACTTGGCATTTTATCGCGTGGAATGGTGGAACAGGACTTATCCAGCCCATCCAAATGATTGGGACAAGGCGAGTTGAGTTGAGAGTTGAAGATTGAAAAACAATGAAATTAGAAAGATGGAAAGAGTACAAAGAGGCTGATGAGAAATCCACAAGAATCGAAACAGCCAAACTACGATATAAAGAGCCAAAAATGCTAAAAGTAGCACAAAGTGACAGCAAATCCCTAACAAAATCTACTAGAGGCATGCGTGAAAAAAAAAAAAACCAACTCCGCACCCAAAGAAAGGCATGGAAAGAGACCTTCTAGTACAGAGAAGAAGATAACAAGTGGTCTCTAAGAATCAGAGAATTCCTCTCAATCCGAATATTTGAGAGCAAACTGAACAGTGAAAAACTCCACAAGACTCTTGCATCCTTTGTACAGCCAAAACCCCCGTATCTGATCAGATACATCGGACATGTTAGCTTGATATGCATGGTTGGGTCCCTATCTAACAGCTTAAGCTTTTAGATGAGCTCATAACTTCATATGGTATCAGAGCCCTCGTTTGGCAATATTTTGGGTTCAAGTCATCCCGTTTGCATTTGATACCCGCATTATTGAGAATTTATGAGTGCACAGTGTCGGCACCCTATCTAATTTGTGATGCCTCCGATGAAGCATCTTTGTTTAACTCTCCATGTGTAGATGGTTCACAAGTGAGGAGGAGTGTTAGCTTGATTACATAATTGGGTCTCTATCTACCAGTTTAACCTTTTAGATGAGTTGCTAACTTAACATGACACATATCCTGAAACGTTCGAGGGATGCTCCAACCTCCCCCTTCTGCAGCATCATAAATGTCATGCTGCAGGACTGTGCAAACACAAGTGACATTTGTCTCCCTACTCCTCATGCACATTAAGCAAACATTGAGAGATGATGCCTATGCAGACGTTGCTCGTTGCTGCCAAGATCATTATGGATCTATCAGTTCCCTTTAAAACAAGCATCTCCACCATCTCTCACTATTACAGCTCACAAGTCAAAAGGGAGTCTATTTGCAAACTTCTTTTGTGTTAAGATGGGTACTTGACACCAAAATTTCCAAAAGAGCCAATCTCTTTGGTAACTCAGAAAAGGTACTAAGGGAGGCTCAATGTATTACATTTTATCATTGTGGAAGAAGTGAAAGAATGACAAACCTGAAGCATGAAGTCCTTATATAAAATGTTACCTACTCCATGCAAAGCTGATGCAACAGCATAAGCATACCTGCATAATTAAGATGAAATAGCATAAGCATACCTGTATAAGCAAAGTAAAAGGTAAAATGAGAAATGAAAATGACCAATAAGGTCATCAAGGCAAAGGCTGATTACATCTCAAGGACCCAACCAAAGGCTTTATCTGCTTCAGGGTCTTTCTTCATTGCCAATGATATATTCATCCAAGTTGGGGCAATATTTTTAAGTGATTCCTAAAGATATTTCATAAAACAAGTAAGAGCCAAACATTTGAAATAAACCAAGGATTGTAATTCTATAAGCTCCATATATGTACCTTCCCAACAATAACAGGAGAATTTCCTATAGGATCAATATTGGTTATAGGTCCCTTGTCCTCGGGGAAGAATTTTCTGAGGATGGTTTCAAACTTTTTGGGTTCAATGTAAAAGAAAGGGAATGCAGCTCCAAGTCCATCTCGAGACAAATTTGGTATGGGTTTAATGATGACATGGTCAGGCTCCGACATCAATATGTAGCTGCATACAACGTAAAGTAGCTGTCATGATACATGATTTAATGGGCAGTGCAAAAGCATTGGGCTAAAACTGCAAAGTTGAGCTTCTCCATACTCTTCTTTGATGTCTGCTTGTTGGAGCCATTGTACAAATGCCCATGGTCTATTGAGGACTATATAACCCTGACAATAGACAACAAAATAGGTTTAATTCATGGTAGAAGTTCATGAAGAATGCATCATCCAAGTCAAGAAAAAATTTTCCAACACAAGTATGAATACATATCCATTATCCAGCTAAGTGATACACACTTCAACAGCATTGAATGTCTTAAACATCTCAAGTTGGTAACTTAGAAGAACCAGATTGACTTTATATGAGTCGTGGAATAAGATATTGAACATGATGATGGCACCAACATGTGGTTTACTTTTAGAGGATGGAAAGGATTTTAATGCAAAGTATGGTACTGCAAAGGCACATCTTTTTTATGAACTTCATATGGACAAATGGACATAATTTTAAACTCATGAAAAAAAGGAACACATGCTTCTTCAGGCATTAAGATAGCCAACAAGGTGGCCAGGTTTCTAAGATTCACGGTTCACCACGTATCATCAGAACACTTGAAGATCATCAAAATACTCAAATAGCAAAAGCTTGAACAGATTAGAAGTTTAGAGGTATAAAAATATGTCTTCGATTCTAAGTAAAATCAAATCAAAGTAGGCTTCACTGTACGAAAAGTTCTTTCATAGTGTTTAGCAATTTTTTCCTTGAGTTGAGATTCGCAGACCAAAAAAAGAAGAAGAAAGAAGATAGAAATATTTACATATCTGGAAGACATTACACATATTAACCCACAACCTTGATGACCGAGTTTGGGTCCAACCTTGACGCGTGCAAAAGCATGATATAACGATGTACTCATAAAAGTATTCTGTCAAAAAGAAAATGTATCCATACAAGTTTGGCTTCAAAGATGACAATGTCTTCCATTATAAGCGATAGTTGCATTTTATTTCTAAAACATTTTAAAGCATCCCTACTAAACTCCTGGCAATTATAAATCAAATCCAGCTTTCATGCTTTCAAACTTGTGCCATGAATGCCACCATCATGAGCGCACACGTACCTCTGTGCTTGCGACATTGTCATTGATAAAATTGAAGAAGAGAAATTGGAAACCTAATTTAAACTATACACCATATAAACAGTATTAGTTACAAATTCACGATCCCCTAAAAGAACTTTCCATGTTTTTTATAAGTTGTAACAACCTCGATTTGGTCCCCAAGATTCGGAAAATCAGCGAAATTCGTCTCTTCTCTCTAAGGGAGTTGTTGCTACATACTATAAGTTCCTCAAACTAACACTCCCTCTGTCCATCTAAAACAGAAAACTTTCTGTTTGTTGTCTCACTTGAAGATGGACAATTCCCTTCTTATCCATTACTCTAATGGACTCTGTATTGAGAGGCATTTAAAGAATGCTAATAGGTTTTCAACTCTATTCTTAATATGCGGATTTAATCAAAAGTGTCCCTTTCCATGTATCGGAGGAAGTGACTAGTAACTTTCCATCCAAACTCTGACTAGTTGCTGCCACCCATTGGATAGAGATTAACTTCCTAATAGAAGATCTATTCAATGTTGACATGATCCTTTAGCCGGTTTGGCTTTTGCTTTTTTGGTGGACCTCTGGTTCACATCTTTGTACTCTCTCCTTCTTTTAATACAATTCTTTTTCATTCCAAATAAAACTGTTGACATGATCCTAGACAAACTCAAGACTTTCCAAAGAAAATCGGCAGCAGAACTCTGATAAAATTCACTTAAATCTCACGTTATGGTTCAATTCGGAGACTTCCTTCTCTAGGTCTTCCTTATCACTACCCATTACTCCTAAACACACAGTACTAAAGCAGTAATTTCTTCAAGCAAACACAAAATTCAGAACTGCAGGAGCAAAAAAACGAACTTTAAAAGAAAGCAAAAACAAAAACAAAAAAACAAATGAAAATGAACAAGGAGGGTGCCTACAGCATACCTGATCTGTACCAGGAGGGAGGGGCTGAGCAACAAAAGTTGGGATCTCCTCCATGAACTTATCAGCTTTACCAGAATGCAAGATCCTAGTGAACCCACCCATCTCAGACCCGGGCTCATTCTGGTACTTCTTGAACCAGTAATACATCACCCTTGTCTGCCACGTATTATAAATAGAATCAGAAGACGTCACGGCCGTGTGGAACAGCCTCTTCTTGTTTGACCCAGCTCTCCTCGCCAAGGGCATCTTGATGATGGGATCCACTGACGATGATGATGAAGGGTGGTTGCCACCGCCGGGGAAGTCTTGCTTGAGTGGGGCATTGGCTGAGATGATTATGTTGTATGTGATTAACGCAACTGAGAGTGTAATTACAAGGCTGAAGAAGATATTTCCACAGCCCATTTTGGGAATTAAGTGTTTCTCGCTCCTCTTTCTCTCTCTACATCAATGGAGCAAGGATTTATTATATACATGGGTGTGGTGGGTATGTACGTAGATTGGAGAGGAGGTCGTTTACATTTGGGATTAGACTTTTAGATTAGAATAGGGTGGGGTGGGATGGGATGGGATGGGAAGGTGCCCGTGCTGGTGATTGCAGAAAGTCGTCGCTTGTAGGCTGGCGGGGTAGTGTGGAAGCATTAGCGGGAGTGGTTGAAGAATAAGAAAATGGACCTCCATTCCAAAGATTCCCAAATTCCGACTCTATAATTTTCGTTTGCACTTTAACAAAGTTATACTATATCGAATATCGATACATGAAAAAACTCAATAGGAAACTTTTTTTGAGAAATAAAATTTTATTAAATCCGCAAGATGATATTAGGGAGAAAGTGTTGTTTATCGATTTTTTTTTTTACGGTTACAAAATTTTTCCGTATCATTCAAACACGTTCTTTTGTATTAAAGTTTTATAACTTCGTTTTTTTTCTTTTTGCCGCTATTCAAATTGACGCCTAAAGACTTTGATGTGAAGAGTAGAAAAGATTGTTTATTTTTTTGTTTTAATATCACTTTTTTGTTGAAAAATCGGTAGATATTAAAAAAAAAATTGAATGTAAATGTTTGGACTGTCAATTGATGTAATAAGTGTACAATTAGCAGCCTCTCCTGCGACAAAACTCATGATAGACAAGAGAACCCATTGGAAATGAGTTTAAAAAGGCAAGCCGGACCGTTTTGTTTTGGTGAGGTTTGATTCGGTAATAATTTTTGAAAATTAAATAATTTTTTTTTCTGATAAAAAACGTGATAAGACATCTCTCATATTTTCAATAGGTCATGAATTTACATTTTTTTGTATGGTGGTTCACATTTTAAGTCAAATCGAATAAAATTAAAGGGTGCGTTTGAATAATTAATTTTTGGCATAGTCTTATTTTTGTTTTATGTTTGTCTTGGTTTTGTTTTGTTTTTGATGGAAACTTAAAGTATTTATTTATCCTTTAAAATTTAAATAATATTTGATAGTGATGGAGAGAGAATGGAAGAGAGTGATAGTTATACTTTGATATGAAGTTTGATATAATATAAAGATGGATATATGGGTATGTAAAAAGAGTATATATAAGAGAGAAAACAGTGTTTTTGAAACTAACATAGTGAACATCGTTTTTTACCGTTTTTCAAACATAATGAAAAAAATATGCTTACTGAACACAAGTTTAATTCAATTTGCAAAGTTTGGAACTAATCAATTATAGTTTGAAAAAAATTGTAGGATCAATTTGAAAAAAAAAATCAAAAACAAAAAATTGGGATAGAAACCACCTTCCCAATAAGCCCAATTTTTTGTTTTTATTTTTGTTTTTTTAAATTGATCCTACAATTTTTCTATTTATTTCTCCTTTACATATACTTTAATCACTACAAAATTAAAAAATTACTCATCCAATAAAAATTTAAAAACTTAATTTTATATGTGGTTTCTCTATATTTACAAAATTTTAATCTACTATTTTTACGTACATCAACCTCATATCCCAGTAATCTATACTCCGTCATACGTTATCGCTAAATCCACCTTCTAACTAATAACCCACTATTTTCATCTTTTCTCTCTCCCTTTCTTATACATAAACCAGTGTATACTCAGTATCTGAAGACACGACATGATATTTGGAAGAAAAAAATTGTGTTAATCAAATTAATTAAAAATTATAAAATTTTTAAAAAATTAATAAAAATTATACCATGAAATAATTGTTTAGTTAATCTAAGAATATGAAGTAGATTATTAATATGACTATTTTTGTTTCATCAAATGTTAGCAAGAAAGAGAAAAGCAGTAGTAGTAAAACGGAAAAACACTACACACGGGTGCGTTTGGATAGTCGATTTTTGGCACAGTTTGGTGTTGGTTTTGGTTTTGGTTTGGTTTTTGGTTTTGATTTT
>JAOTQG010126123.1:0-10228 GCA_025631175.1 Iris virginica
CAAAACAAACACAAAACAAACACAAAATACAAACAAAAATAAAACATATCAAAAAACTCCACTCCCAAACACACCCCTAGGGGGTGAAGATGAGGGAGGGAGGGAGGAAAGGAAAGTGTAAGGCACAAACTTTTGTTTCTTTCCCGGCGGCTGGGCTTTATAATATGTAAGCTTTCGGGTTCGATCCTTCTCATGCTCCATTGGGGCCAAAAAAAAAAAAAAACTTATAAGAATGAATACAAATGGGGACTGCGGGAGCAGTTTAATAATTAGACTACTGCATTGCCCTATCAATCAAAGACTAATTTAAATTTCTTAATTAGCATTTTCTTAGTCAAAAATCATGTAAAATCAACACAATATAATGAAAGGAAATAAAATAAATTCATTCAAACTCAAACACAGTTTGCTTTGATTTCATTCCAAACTAAAAACTGTAAACTTTAAATGAATTGAACACAACCCATCCGACAATTTTCTCAGCAATTTAAAATATAACGAAATTAACTAGCTAGTACAATAATTGTAACGTACATTTTTAAAGGGGCACAATAAGGCTTGGTTCACGAAGGCAATGTAATATGATATTTGATTTTTGATTTTTGATGGATCCCATCATTTTCTCTTTATCTCTCTCTTACTTTTTCACTTTAATCATTACAAAACTTTATATCATATCATCAAAAATCACTACATCTCACCTTCCTGAACCAAGCCTAAGTCAATTGACACCACCCAAAACCTAAAAAGCATTCATATTGAAAGAAAGAATATCGAAAGGGGCATACTACGCAACTGACATAATCCCAAACCCAAAAAACATTCATATTAAAAAAAAGAAAGAAAGTATTATTATGTTCTTAACACCATCTCAAACCTAAAAATCATCATATTCAGCGAATTGGGTGGCACAAAAGATGGCTAGAACCTTCGTTTTTTTGGCTGATTGTGTTAGTTGGATAGATTCAATTCCGTTCTTTCTTCATGATGTAATAAGTGACATTCGTGATCAATAAATTCGTATCTTTGTTTCAAAAAAAAAAAACAAAATCAGGGAAGTAAGATCCAACGGAAAAAAAAAAGTATATGGGGCTCATATCTAAAACACGAAAACCACCCCCCTTAAACCCTTGAATATATGCCCAAAAAAGCATATGTTCGGGAAAAAAAATTGTTTACGAAATAAGTTTTAAAAACATATATTTTTTCTCTCATTTATTATTTTTAATGATAGCCATCTTCATATCGTAACAAATATTACATCAAATCACAACTATCATTCTCTTTATTTCTTTTTTCATCTCTATCATGTAATATTTTAAAATTTGAAGGACAAAATTGTAAAACTCTTAAAAAACTAAAATTAGCACAAAACACAGATAAAGTTTCAAATTTTATTCATCCAAACGCACCCTAAAACTTCATCGTAGTTTTTTTTTTCTATTTAATATTTTTGATCATCGTTATTATTTTACTACTCCTCTCCCTTCTAAATTAAAGAAAAAATAGTTCTCTTACAATTGATGATATAGTTTTAGTTTTCATTTGATTCTATTTACGATAAATTAATTAATTTTAATCCTTTAAAATTTTTAATCTCAATAATTTATTCTAAACATTCTTTATTTTTTATTCTTGGAATTTTTAAAATTTAATCAATTTTTATGGTTATAAATTTTATAAATTTAATTATAATATTTTATTTTATAAACTTAATCCAATTAAAATTACCTTCTTTTTTTTTCCCCCAAAAATCGTACCTCGAGTACGGGCACGGGCACGGGCTGGTTAAGATGCAAAACAAAATTTTGAAGAGAAAAAAAAAAAGGCCGGCCAGCGCCATATTCCCCTCCCGCCGCCGTTGCCGTTGAAACACGGCTAAGAATACTGGTCGAAGCCTTATTCCCCTCCCACGTCGACGCGTCCCACTCTCCAAAGTTCTTATCCCTCTACCCCACAAGGACCTATTTCCGCCAGCGACTCTCCCTTCGACCAGGTCATTTCTAGCACTGACTATCCTCTTCTCCATGTCAAACTCCTACCGCGCCGCGGTTTCCCCATCTAACTCCTACTCCCCAGTCTCTAGGTAATAGCTCTCTCTCTCTCTCTCTCTCTCTCTCTCTCTCTCTCTCTCTCTCTCTCTCTCTCTCTTAAACTGCTTAATTTGCGATAAATTTAATTTTCCTTTCACATTCTGGATTTAATTGGAGAATTTGCTATTGGGGAAATTCGAATCGGGTGAAGGTGGCTTCGACGGTGGTCTCATCGGTTGAAGGTGGGATTGACCAGGTAGGAGTGGGGTTTGTGTCCAGTTAAGTGGAGGGTACTGAATGGTTTCTTAGTGGTGGCTGGTAATAGTGTTATGCCCAGTTCCAGTTGCTGGAGGCTGGGCATGTACTTGTCATGTAACCAGCTTCTATTTGGTTTAAACCGGTCATTGACGAATTGCGGTTTGACTGTCAAGTAGTTATAGGATGGTAGCAATGAGTGGGTTTCTGATGGTTAAAGTAGTTTAGGTGGTGGCCCAGTAATCTAACAGAGTTTAGGCTTTACTTTCTGACCCAGTTGGTCTTTAAAACTATTGCTACCACGTCTGACAGGTAACAATTTAGCAATTGGGTTTTTGATGATTTGGGTTTTGTTTGGTTTGGAAAAAGATGGATTCGTTGTGGGAATTTAGCAATTTGGTTTTTATATGGATTCCGTGGTTGTATAGAAACCTTGGAAAAGATTGATTCTTTGGTTTTTCTGAGATATTGGGTATATGGATGTGAAAGATGTAGTCTGATGATTGAATTCTCGTTTGGGGGATTCTTTAGGGGTCTTTGGAAATGTTGGGTAAAGGATGGATAGATATGCATATGACTGCCGGAAATTTTATTTCGCTTTCCTGTTAGTGGAAACGTTGGTAAAGATATTCACCTTCTTGTAGCTGCGTCATTTTTTAATTCCATTTCTATTAGGTTAAGAAGATGGATGTCTTCACATTGAGGTACTGTGTTTCGATTGGGGTTCCACTTATATGTCTAGAACTTGGCTCAATGTAAATAGATATGTACATAAACACTGAAGGGTTTGTATTTTCTGCTGGGATTTCTTGATTCAAATAAATTATAATTACATATCTTTTTGCTTAATTTAATCTTCCACTGTGTGGTCACTCCTCCCTAGGGAGTATCATGCACACTAGACCGCAGGAGCTAGAGCACTACACAACTGAAACACTCGTTTATCCTTACACAGGCGTGTAGCAATTCTGCATATGATAGTATTTAGTGACGGGATTTACAATATTTACTCTGTCAATGTGGTATTTTGCTGGGATTTAATTAATGAAAATGCTGAAACTCTTGGTTTATGCAGATTGTGATCTATGTGGGTATGAGATATGTGGGGTTAACACCTTGCTATTTGGAAGAAATGATGCTTGCCAAGCAACTCATTTATAGGACCCTGAAATACCCTTGTGCTTCTCTTCAGGCATTTGCTTCTTGTAATTTTCATATTGGTAGAGTTCCCAGATGCCATCTTCAGGGGTATTGGAGTCGCACATATTATTCTCGATCAATAGGCTCTTCACTGCTCCCCCTGAAGATGCAAGCGTCTGTCTTCGAATTGCAGCAGGGTTTCATTCATCCGTCATATCATTTATCTACTGTCGCTAGCACAATCCTTGTCCAGGCTCGAGACCCCGCGAAGCTGAGTGAGGACTTGCTGAACGCAATTGATGAACATCGGTATGATAATGCTTGGCATTTACACGAACAACACATGCAAATGGAAGGGTTCCCTAGAAAATCTGTTGTGAACAAGCTTCTCACAAGTTTTGCGGCGACCCTAGATTCACATTGGCTTGACAAGGCTTATGGATTGGTAGAACAAGCCCTTGAGGAGCACAAGCAGAACTTGTTAGAGAAAGAGACACTACTTTATCTTTCCCTATGTCTTGCCAGATGTGGGATTGCAGTTCCTGCATCGACTGTTCTGAGAAAGTTAGTTGCAATGGAACAATTTCCCCCCGTGTCTGCTTGGTCAGCTATCTTGGCCTATATGTCACAAACCTCTTCTGGATCATACCTTGCTGCTGAATTAGTTCTTGAGATAGGTTATTTTTTCCAAGACGGGAGGGTAGATCCACGTAAAAAGAGTAATGATTCCCTGATTTTTATGAAACCCAATACAACAGCCTTCAACATCGCATTGGCTGGATGTCTTCTATTTGGTACTACAAGGAAAGCAGAGGAGTTGCTCGACATGATGCCTCGAATTGGTATAAAAGCTGATGTAAACTTGTTAATTATTATGGCTCATATATATGAAAGAAATGGTCGAAGAGAAGAGCTTAAGAAGCTGAAGAGACATGTTGAAGAAGCCCCAAACCTAAGTGACAACCACTTTCGGCAGTTCTATAATTGTTTGCTTTCTTGCCATTTGAACTTTGGGGACCTTGAATCTGCATCCCACATGGTTCTGGAAATGCTACGGAAGGCAAAAAGAGCCCAAAATTCTCTTGGTGTGGCTACCCTAGTTCTAGAAGCTGTTGGAAACCGCAACACGTCCGGCTCGCCTTCTTTGCGTGCTTCTGGAGAGAGGTTAAATCCTGAAGAAGTGGACGATAAAGAGGATCTTTCATTAGGTAGAAACCAGCTATTGTCCTATGAAGAAATTTTCAGAGACCGGAAGCTTATGAAGCTTGAGGCACAGGCTAAACAACTGCTTAATTCATTATTAGTGAAGTTGCAGAGGCAAGTGGACTTGATCACAACTGAACGTGGTATTCTTCAACCAACTGAAAGAATTTATGTGAAATTAGTCAAGGCTTTCTTGGAAGCGGGTAAAATAAAAGGCTTGGTGGAGTTTCTAATCAAAGCGGAGAAAGAAGATTCCCCAGTTTCCACTGATAATTCAGCTTTGGTTCATGTCATTAACTCGTGCATTAGCCTTGGATGGTTAGATCAGGCTCATGACCTTCTTGATGAGATGCGCCTAGCTGGGGCTACTACTGGTTCCTCTGTGTATGCCTCCCTTTTAAAAGCATATTGCAAAGAAAATCGACCAGGGGAAGTCACCTCGCTCTTACGAGATGCTCGTAAGGCTGGGGTCCAGCTAGATGCAAGTTGTTATGAGGCATTGATCCAGTCCCGTGTGATTGATGATGATACGCAGGGTGCTTTGAATCTATTCAAAGAAATGAAAGAGGCCCGAATACCAAGAACTGGCCATCAAAAGTTTGATCCGCTGGTTAAAGGATGTGCGGAGATCGGTGAAGCTGGATTGATGGGAAAGCTCTTGCAGGAGATCAGGGAAGGAGAGAGAGTGGATTGTGGGGTACATGACTGGAACAATGTAATTCACTTTTTTTGTAAGAAGAGACTAATGCATGATGCTGATAAGGCTCTAAAGAAGATGAGGAGTTTGGGGCATGCTCCGAATGCTCAAACTTTTCATTCTCTTGTGACAGGGTATGCTGCAGTTGGCGGCAAATATATTGAAGTAACAGAACTTTGGGGTGAAATGAAAGTTCTTGCTTTTTATCATGGCATGAAATTTGACCTGGAATTGTTGGATTCTGTTCTATATACATTTGTAAGAGGTGGGTTTTTTGTTAGAGCCAATGAAGTTGTTGAGATGTTGGAGAAAGAGAAGATGTTTGTCGATAAGTACAAGTATCGTACACTTTTCTTGAAGTACCATAAAACAATGTGCAAGGGAAAGGCTCCAAAATTTCAGACAGAGTCTCAGCTAAAGAAGAGGGAAGCAGCATTGGCCTTTAAGAAATGGGTTGGGTTGTTTTGAGGGAGTCTTTTCATGTAGCTTTGGAAGCTAATGATCAATATGAGCTTCCTGCTGTGAAGAATCTTTATGAGAGAACTTGGTATGTATGAACATGTATACTTGATTTGTTACTCAATTTCTTCCCGCAATTTTCCTGTTTAGGTACTTGATTCTTGTTTCGGGGTGGGAATGTAAAGCGGGTGGTTATCTGCACTGAGCTTGAAATCACTGAAGTCTGATTCTTGCAATGTTATTGCATGCTTACGTTGTGGATACTTTTTAAGGTTATTAGGGATTAATATATAACTCAGTTCCGGGTTTCTTCCAATTATGATACTAGATCTTTGCCGTTTCTTATTTTGGTCATTAAACTCGTCATTTGACCATAATATTCTATGGGGGGATGATGTTCAATTTTCCGTCCAATCATAAATTTAATACAAATGACTACTCTTTGATTTACTTTTTCTTTTCTCTTTCTCCCTCCCTATTGATGCTGTCTACCCAAGTTGACCTTTGTTTTACCATATCCTTCCTTTAGTGTATCGTTGGTATCTTCACAGAGGAAATGAAGCAAGTGTATATATAACTGTTCCTTATACAGCATTACATAACATGGCCCAAGCAATATAAGCAATGGATTTAAGTTTTCCTGGCATTGATATTGGTCCATTCCTGATCTCGTTTCAGGATTGTTTTCTGGAGGAACTGCTGTGCTTTTTACCGATCTTCTTGATTTGGTCTGTACGTGAGCTTTTGCTCCAACTCTTCATCTTTTCTGTTAAAATCTGCTCCCCCCCCCCCCCCTCCTCTTCCACACACATACACCTGACATGCGCAGATTTTCAGGTGCTCGGATCACCTAAGCTGAATGTACAATGAGTTTTTGTTGCTGAACAAGTGTACAAAAGAATTTCGGACAGCAATTATTCTGACTTTCTGAGGGTTGAACATCAATTATCTGAAGGTGAGATTCTCACAAACTATTCTTTAGCATCATCATTTTTCTTTCATTTTTCTGTCATTCTTTCTCTTTCTCTTCAGTTCAATGATAGCTGCTGAATACTTGCATCTGTATATCAGTTGCTATTGGGTTTTACCACCTATGAGTTGTCAGAACTTTGTTACAAGCTAGGGAAATAGACCAAGATCTCCTATTCAAGTTCAGAATTCATCACTGTTCTTTATTCTTGTGCATCTTACTGCTTTATAATGCAAGAAATTGTGAGTATGAATCATTTATTTGATGCCCATAAGCTAGGTTCCAGCCTTCTCTGGGTTTGTGTCAACCCAATCACCGAATGAGATTGTATTATCCTATGGTCTGTTTTTGTTGACTTAAACTACTCCTTCGATTTTGACCATCAGCATGTTTAGGGAGTACCAATCGAGAAGGTCTGGCCTTTGGACAGAACATATCCTATCAAGAAGGTCTGGCATCTGAAGGTGACTGGTACCATAGATGTTAGGGTGCAAGCCTGCAAGGTCTTGTCATTTTCCCTTCCATTGTGTTTCGGTTGATTGTTGGGTGGGGGGGGGGGGGGGGGGGTGATGGGTTATGTATTCTGCAGTTTCATCCCAATAGAGCAACTATTGGAACAAAGGCCTGATTTCCGCTTGGTAGCTGAGTTTCCTCCAGAAGGAAGGTTGGTTACTGTTTGTTCGGCTGAGATTGAAGTGGTTGGCCCAAGAAATCGCAACCGTGGCGTGCACCAACAAACGCATATTTACTTTTATTCACCCTCAACCCGTGTCCAAGAAACCAAAGATCTGTGGCCAAGAAGGGGGTGGTACGTCCACGGCACTGTAAGGTTCCGCTTCCAGGGGCTAATGTCAGTGACTCAAGCGTTACTGCAGTTGTAGATGGCGGTGTGGTCGAGAGGTATGTTGTTGCATTGTGAGGCTACGTAAACGACGTGGAAGGTGTGTGAGGTCAATCCATACAAGTCGAAGGGATTTATGGCTTCCTGAATACGTATTTATGAGAATTTAGTGGATATCCTCATTTCTTTTTTATGGTTAAGCTCTCATGTAGCAGGTCACTCTTTTATGGTGGGTTTTGGAAATTGGAATGCCTTTAAATTTAATTGGCATACTTTGCATAATTGATTACTTGAATGCATAATTTACGGGCTTGCACCGTAGATATTCAAAGGAAAATTTTACCGCGGATAGTTATGAAATAAGGTTGTACACGAGCCGACAAGGAGGTGCGATATAGTAGTAAGACATTTTTTTTTTGTTTTCAATAGATCACATATTCGAATCACGTTAGAGTAAGTGGGAAACATCTAACAATTCTCTTTTTAAAAAGGGGTGGAAAAAAAATGTTGCACACGAGCCGAGTTAGCTTGTGGCCTCGATTCAGTTCGATTCGTTTGTGCCCGATTTGATTATATTCGCAATGTTTTTATGAATCGAGCCTAATATTATTTTTAGATCCGTCATATTTCGCGAGTTCGATTCCATTCGCAAGGCTTGGAAGTTAGGAGAGATGATCCTCTATCCTACTTTGTGTCACATTCCGTGTACCACTATCCACATAGTGGTAGATCCTATTATTATTGGGTCTCATCACTATGTGAGTAGTGGTACATAGAATGAAACACAAAGTGAGATAGAGGATACAGACTCGAAACAGCTCGTTAAGGGCTTAACTTATTAAGATCTAACTTGATTTGTCATTAATAGGTTTAAATTTCAATTAAGGATATTCAAATTCAGAAATGAGGAACATAATAATTTAAAAAACAACACTTAATAACTCAAAATGCTCAAATTAATATTGACTCAAAATTTCAAATGAAAAACGAAACCTTAAAAAACACATAATAATATAATAGAGAACACATGAATAGTAGCAAAATATAAAAAAGAAAAATCATTTCTTTGTCTGCTCGGACTCATGAAGGCTTATCAAGGTTTGTCAAGATCGGATAAAGTTTGCTAATGTTTTGGTTCGCGAAGGTTCACGAAGGCTCGCAAGTGTTTCATAATTCAGCTATGATCCGAGCTCAGCCCACTTATTTGAGGTTCGATTCAAGTCATATTCAACTCATGAAAAAGCTTAACGAAATTGACTCGAAATATCGATAACTTGGCTCAGTTAGGGTTAGATCAGGAATGCGATATATGATGATATTGCACTGTTCACTATTTGAATATGAGATGATATGAGTGATATGAGTTTATGAACTAAAAGACTAAATTGCCCTCATGATGTGAAAGATTTGAATGTGAGGAGAGATCAGAGAGAATATTATGTGAAAAGTTTGAATTGATTTGTGAGAGTGTATGTGTAGGGGTAATAGATGGAAAGTGTTTGATATTTATTTGTGATGTTGGGTGATATTTGAGTAAGATAATAAAAATATATGAAATATGTTCGATGTTGGGATATTCAAATGTTGTGATATATCTGACTCTGGATCAGCTAACTACTAGTATTCAACTGGTAAAAGGTGATATTTAAGTGTAGGTCAACGAGGTGCGGTACAGTACAGTGTTAAAACATCGGATAATTTACATAGCTCACTCTCGTGGTTTGGTTAAATTTTTTTGCTTCCCATCAGGTTTGATCATTATACAAAGCCTACCATTTTATTTATTTTTTAATTAATTTATAATTTTGATATAAATATAAATTAAATAAAAAATACTTGAAATATGTTGAGTTAATAAAAAAATTCAAACTTTAATATAGTTGATCACAATTACTTTAAAACTAGGTGTATTTAAATTATAAATTAATATATATTAAAAATAAAAATAAAAAAATAAGTTGAAAAAAATCTTCTAATATTAAAGTTGAACACGCACATATATAATTAAATATGTATCATATTTAGCATATATATCAACTCAATCCCTCTTATGAAAATAATTAATTTATTATTAAAATTTTTTATATTATTTTATATTGATTACATTTTAACTATAAATATATTTTTATGTGCATTTATATATACATATACATATTTATTATATATATCTTAACTTTAATCATAAAAGAATATTAATGTATAAAAAATTGATTATACAAATTATTTTTATAAAAAGGATTGACTTAATGTATAGAAAATTGATACAACATAATTATATAATTAACTAATTACACATCATAGCATATATACATCAAGTCAATCATTCTTTCAAAAATAATTTCTAAACTTATATTATTTCATAATTTTTATTTAAAAACTATGCTATTTTATATTAATAGAATATATGCGCATATATTTATATATATTCAGTATTAATTATAAATAAACGGATTTAGCTTAAATAAATTTTTTGATTTCGAAATATGAAAACCATGAAATCGAAAGAGAAATAAAAAATATTTTTAATGATAAAAATAAATATATGAAATAATAAATATTTTTCAATTATAAATATTTTCATAAAATGGATTGACTTAATATATATGATAGATATTTAAAAAATATATATG
>JAOTQG010126134.1:0-10226 GCA_025631175.1 Iris virginica
ACAGCCTAGAATGGTTCTCATGTTTGTAGAGTATATATGGTTTTTATTTGATTAATTTCCTATATATATATATATATTCAGTAGTAGATCTATTTCATCCCAAAAGTTCACTTTTAATTATTTTTTGGTCAATTCATGTACGTGCCTATAATTCTAAAATTGATTAATTAATTCAAGATATTATTTCGTCGGGTCAAAAAGGAGAGAGGATCCTATGTCAACCATTAGAACATTATTAGGTTAAAAAAAAAAAAATTATTTACACGAATTTCCAATAATGGGTAGATATTTTTTTTTTAATAAATATTTGATCAAAATTGATAAATAAAAAAAAGTCAAAATAAAAAGATCTTTTTAGAAGGAGTATAAGTTAATTTGTTCCCTTTTACAGAAATAAATTTAAACTTTATATACATAAGAAGTACTCTTTAAAGAAGTATATGTATATTCTCTTGAAGGGTCACGTCGGTCTCTCTCTCTCTGGCTATCCGTTTATCAGTTGGTATACCGTGTGCTTAGGCACACGATGTGTAACATGTGTTAGCTGCGCTCAAATGCACATAAATATAATAAATTATGTACATGATATAAAATGTACATAATAATTATGTACATAATAATAGTATAAATTATGTGTATTTTATATCACATTATGTACATAATTTATTATATTTATGTGCATTTGGACGCACCTAGCACCATGTGCCTAGGCGCACGGTATAATTTGCCATCCGTTTATCGTCACAAATAAATAACATAAGAGATTTATTCATAATTTTATTCATTAATAACCAATTTATATTTATCAAAATTTCTTTTACTGAATAGAAAATATTAGGCAATGTTTTCATTATTTGAGACAAATTTTGCAAGTAATTTCTTACATGATAAAAATATTTCCAAAATAATTAAACCACCAATATTGAAGGAAAATAAATAAAATAGGAAACCGAAATTAATATGGTAAATCTAGGGTGCTAAGTGCTATCTAATCTCTCTCTCTCTCTCTGTCTCTCTCTCAGAGGGGATATAATAGTCACTTTCTGTGCACAAGAAAGTTTCCATATTCAATCAACCTCTTTATGTCTCTTTCCATATTATTATTATATGCAATGCTTCGTTTCCTTTTCTTGCCTTCCAAGTTTTTAATTCTTCTATAACTATTTAATGTATTCCCAATCACCCTCTCCCATTCTTCTTCCCGTCTCACACACACACACACACACACAAGAACCACAAACTTCATGGTTGAACACACAGAAAGGTTCTGAAAACCATCCGTTCTTGACTAATCAGTAACAAAACTCTAATGGATACTCATAATTTTCATCAAATTTGGCTAATTCTGTGTTTCTCAATATTAATAATAGTACCACATACCTGCAACTCAATGAATTTGTTCTCTTATTTACCATCCTTATCGTCTTTCTCGAAAGAGAGGGCCGATTTCCGCGACAAACGGGTCCCTCCGGAAAGCACGGAGGCGAGTTTTGATAATGCTGTTGCAGAATTCTCGATGAAACCGATCAGCAACCACAAAGGATTAGGGAGATACGAGACGGCTATGCGGAAGATGGTTTCGTCCAACACTTGCTGGCAAACTGCATATCAGAATCTGTTTGCAGGATGTGATAAGTTAACGGAGGAACTCAAGTCGAGGCTTGCTTGGCATCTTAGCGATTGCTTTCAGAAGGATTCTGGCAGGAACCCTTTTCCTTACTGTGATTCAAAAACTCCGATGCTCAATTGTCTTAAGAAGCTCGACCCAGATGCTCATAAGGTTTATCTCGAATATTACCTTGAAACCAACTCCATCTGTCTTCAGTTGCAGTAAGTCTCTCCCTTCCCCAGTCTACACACACACACACACTTACTCGCATATACCTGTGAATAAAGTTTCTGTTCAATTTCAAGTTCATGCTCGTTGATAATGTTTCAAGGAATTATGTACAAGGAGTAAGATTTTCACTTTTTGTATGTATTTGTGATATTGGTAGGGCTGATACATTCAGACGTCAAACAGAGATATTAGTAACAGAATTGAAAAACTCGGCGGAGTATGCGGAAGAAAAGTTAGAAAACATAGAAAATCAAGCAGAATATCTAATGCAGAGTTCGAATCATATCCATGACTCTTTAGCTTCTATTGAAAGTCAGACAGAAGAAGTGGCACAAACATCAAAGGATGTTCAAGAACGTGTAACCGTCGTATTGAAGCAGACACAATCAGTTTATGAACAATCCATTGGAATTGCAGAGTCTCAACTCGAGTTAACTAAAGGGCAAGCGAGTATGAAGGAAAAAATAGAGGAAGGAATGACGATGCTTAACAGTTCATATCTAGATCTCTACGATGAAATAAATGGCTTGCAGAAGGAAGCTGTTGAGATTGAGAACAGAATTATAGGGATCGGAGATGAGATGTCTGCACAGATGGGAACTCTTCAAAGTAAAGCCGATGATATTGGTAACGTCACGGGGAAAGCTCTTAAGAATCAGAGGGAACTGCTCGATAGTCAGGCTTTAGCTCTTCAAGGACTTGAGCGATTAACCACTTTTCAGTCCAAAGCACTTGAAGAGAGCAGGTAAACAAAAAGAAAGCAAACCTCTTCTTGTATAATTGTACATAATTTGTATCCCCTTGTGTATCTTATTAAGAATTTAATTTTGATAAGCCATTAAGGGACTATGTATATTTATGCAGGGTCACTTTACAACAACTAGCAGAACTCGGGCAAAGCCAACAAAAAGAGCTTCTTCAACGCCAAGAACAGCTTGAAAGTGTCCACGGCCATTTGGTTGAAAACTCAAAGACGATATTGGAAGCTCAGGTAAAAAACCGTTGATTAAAAGCACATATGCCTTGAATTTTTGATAATCAGGTACCGGAATAATCGTTCTCTAGATCCAATATTGATGGTTTTACAGGAAGCTTTCGAGAAAAAGCAGGCAAGCATGTTTCTTGCCATAGACAAACTCTTCACCATACAAAACGCCATACTTCTGGAATCACGATTAATCAAGGCATTCATTTTATACACAGTATCGATGTTCATTCTCTACATGTTCACCAGTACGAAGCAAACATACAATGTGAGACCCAGACTATATATAGGTACATATTTTCCTGAATACTTATTGGTTATGTATCTTGTATAATCATTGTTTCTGTTTAAATGCATTAATCAAATAATTAACCTGGCTCACCTAACTTCAATCCAGTCCAATGCTCCCGTAAGCCCATGTATCAGTTCAGCAACTCTATACTGACTAGCTCTTCAAATTGTTTCTTTGAAGGGTTAT
This sequence comes from Iris virginica, assembly GCA_025631175.1. Lineage (NCBI taxonomy): Eukaryota > Viridiplantae > Streptophyta > Magnoliopsida > Asparagales > Iridaceae > Iris > Iris virginica. Next base: position 3,304 of record JAOTQG010126134.1, read on the forward strand.
GCATTGCCTTCTTCATTGAGCTTGCTATATTGAGGTACGCGACCAATGAGGTTGACCTACAAGCATGGATAATAAGTCATGTCAGGTTACTATTTGTGATACTCGCATCACTCCAGCTTCTATATGCCATCTATACATACAGGTATGCACTGCATCATTATTGTTTTTAAAGTAAGAAAATTGTTGCTAGAAGAGATGTGTGCATAATGGATTATTTACATGGACCTTTTCTAATATTACACAGAGACTACGAAGTACTGAACCATCAGATGCTACAAACAATATTCGAGATGGTCAATGGCATGCAAAAAAATAAAGAGCTGTCATGGAATAACATGGACAGTGAGGATGACATGGATAGTGAGTCTGACTGGTCTTCATGGGTTGAAGCCGAGTTACCCGAAGACGTGGACAAAGTGGAAGACCCTGACTACATGCTTCCCTTGGTTATTGCAGAGCATTCAGGAACCAGTTCAACAACAAAAAAATACAATCTTCGCAATCGATGTCACAATTAGTCTCAGTTCTTGCAGTGCATTAGAACTAACTACAATTTCATTCAATCTTAGTTAAACACTTAATTTCTATTTTTATTCTTGAAACAGTTCTAGAAGTTACTATGTAATTCAACTGTATAATTACTTCTGATGCTGCTGATCATGGCTACAAAATATACAATGTTAACTTTGTTCCATTGTTTATAGTAGGTTTGGCAACATGTTTTGGCCTTTCTTGTGAAGTATAAGAAATTCCATGATGCCCCTCGACTCGTTTAACTTATCACAAAGGCAGAAAATGGTGGCTATATAAGTTAGTTCAGGTTCTTCAGCTGGACAAGAACTTTAAAAAGACAATTATTAGATGCCACATAAAAACGATAAAGCCTGACGGAAATTCTCTTTACATCAACGCACCATAACAGTGGCTAAGCTCCATTAATTAGAAGTCAGTTCTCCTGAGAAACCTAACACCCACCAGGGACCCACGCTATCGAGTGAGGGAGCACAGGGCCCTGGGGCAAGTTTTCCTGGTATCGCACCGAAACAACAACTATCAAGTTCAACCCTTCAAAAGCATCTTTGCCATTTTGATCACTGTGCCAGTAATGGAGCTTCAGATCTTTTCCTGCATTATCCCTATACCCTCCCATAAGCCGTTTCAGAAGGGGTTGCATGCTTATTTTGGAAGCACTGGCATAAACAATTCCAAGGCATTGTGAGGATAAGACTATGTATGCATAGCGAAAACAGTCTTATTTTATGCCTAGACAAAACAGTCAAATCTTAAGGTTTTATCATTGAGGTGGCAAGAAAGAGTAGTAGCATTTTTCACCTTCATTTTCATTATTTTCACCTTCTTGAGATCTTTTGCTTAAGAAAGATGCCAGAGTAGGCCAGAATGAATCATAGAGGTCGAACATGTATATAGCTTCAAATATATGGAGGACGTGAATAACTCAGGGAGTGCACAGATCCACCATGTTTGTGGATGATATATGGTATGTCTAGTTGAACAGAACATTCAATTGGAGTAAACTTTATGAATGTATATGTTACCTTGGGCTTGAAGTAGCTCAATAGTTTGCTAAACAACAGGATACCTTTAAGAGGTTGCCTTTTGATGCATAGATTGAATTTCAAAAGCTGGTATTATATGGCTGATCTGTTGCTTTTACACCTTTTCGGTAAACATAAATTAGAGTTGGATTTGGAAGGGATGGCGAAGGAAGGGTTTCAGTTCATAAAAGATTTGATGTGAGAAACTGGTGCCTTCCTTACACCCAATAGATTCTTAGTAAAACTGGTATCTACTAAAGTGCAATCGGTCCTTCTGTAAGGACATCCTGACACTAATTCTGCTAGCAATAATGTAACTTCAAATTTTCAAGACCACTCAACATGAGATTAGCCAAAATTTGCCGGATCGATTTTCTACCCAGGGGAACATTTTCAAGGACATCTGCTTGGCATTTTCGATAATTGAGTAGAGGGTGCTCCAATGTCAGGAGTAGTTTCATAATTTCATAAAATTCTGAAAATGACTTTGATCTAATAAGCTTTATGATATCAAGAACGCAAAAAGAAAAAAGAAAAAAACTCACATTTGATAATGCAGTAAATCACCAGTAATCCTTGCAAGAGCACATTCCGTTGTTGAAATGGTGGAATCGTTTTGTGTCCCTCAAAACAATTACTCTACTTGTAACTCTTGATACAAACTTCATCCAAGTGTGACAGTCTACACAAACACGTAGATTCTTCGTTATCCTAATTGGCGTTCCAGATCCAGTGTGAATGAGCCCAAACATTGTCGCAAGCCTTTCACTGTGACCACAGACCCACTCTGTCTTCATATCTTTATTTACATCATGAAGCACTACTGTTGTATCTGGTGCGTACCCCAGTTTTTCCATATCTTCCATCAGCTCATTCCAGAATTTCTTATATTCATCTGAACTACGAAATTCAAGATCCCCACTTGCTAGAAAAGTGTGAATTTTACCTTTTATTTGCATCCAGCTGCACCCAGGCTCCTTCTTTATTGCCTTCGCTTCCACTCTGTCTCTTACCCTCTTCACATCTGACCACATTCCTGCTTTTGCATAGATGTTTGAAAGCATCACGTAGTTCCCCCCATTGGTTGGTTCAAGCTCAAATAACTTTTCTGCAATAACCTCTGCTAGAGAAACATTCCCATGGATACTACATGAATTGAGTAATGAACCCCAAATGCTGCCACTCTGTTTCATAGGCATGTTTTTCACTACCTCCAATGCTTCCTTTATTTCCCCAGCCCTACCTAATATATCCACCAAACAAGCATAATGTTCTAAACTAGGCAAAACTCCAAATTCAACCCTCATTCTCTCAAACAAAGCACGCCCTTCATGTGTAAGACCAGCATGACTGTAGCCTGACAACAAGGAAATGAAAGTCACCTTATCAGGACAATAATCAGCATTAACCATTTGATTAAATAGATCTGTTGCCTCCTCCATAAACCCATTACTTGCATACCCTTGAATAATAGTATTCCACGTGGTCAAATCTTTCTTTTCCATCCCATTAAACACTCTTCTACAGTAAACCATTGCACCACATTTTGCATACATGTCCATAAGCGCGTTTAACACCAAAACATCAGGTCTCGAAGTTGATTTGACTATCTGGGCATGAATCTCGTTCCCACTATAAATTGCAGTTAATCGAGCACAAAGTGGCAACATAATAGTAAGTGTAACCCAACTAAACCACGTTCTTTCTCCTTGCATCTTTCTAAACACCTCAAGTCCCTCAACCAATTGCTCTCGCCTAACAAATCCACTTATCAATGAATTCCAAGAAACAACATTTCTCTCAGGCATTTCATCGAACACCCTAACTACCTCCTCAAAACACCCACACTCAACGTAAAGCATCAAAAGAGCATTGTACACGACTTGATCCGCTACTTTGTTTGACTTAATAATTTGTCCATGAATCCCTCTCCCCACTAGTAAACACCTCAATGCTGTACATCCTTTTAAAGCAGCCGAAAATGAAAAATTTCCCGGCTGGACACCTCGACATAACATGTCGCAATACAAAAGCAAACCTTCTATAAACTGACCATTTTTCGAAAACCCAATAAGCATAGCCACCCAAACAGATTCTTGGACCTGCTCGTTTTCTGATCCATGTTCAAAAACCCGGAGCGCTTCATCAACCTCGCCGCAAATCGAGAAAAGGGTGATGAACTTGCTCTTTAATTTGGGATTCTTGAGGAGGGTCTTATGTGTTCTTGAAAGGAGGAGCTGAAGGTAGAGTCTTTGGCCATGTTGCAAGGCTTTTCTTGAAATGCAGGCATGGAGGAGGTCTGAGTAGGCGTCGAGAAGGCGTTCGGTTGGGTTGTTCGATTTTGGGGGTTGGGTTTCGATTAGATGAAGGGCTTCATCTAGTTTGCCAGATTTGGAGAGGAGTTTGAGAGTTGAGGTGAAACGTTTTGGCTTCTGAATTTGGGGGGAAGAAGTGACGGGTATGTTAGTTGACATAGTTATAGTACTTGAGTGAGAAATGGCGGGAATCATGGAGGGAAAATAGAGGGAGAGACAGATTTTTCTTTACAGCTTTTTCAGATTTTGTTTTCCTGGGGAGGATAAGGAATGGACAAAATTTCTTGTGAACATTTCCAATTCATAGTCTCTCTCTCTCTCTCTCCATTTTTATTTTTAAATCTTAACCTTGTACTAGCCGATCGCCTCAGGCGTCAGATTACTCCAGATTCGAGTTGGGTATATCTCTCCTTTTTTTTTGTTCTTTTGAAAACTTCATAACTACTAATCAGAGGATGTGGGCAGGATCTCACTAAGGACCGGATCCAGAATAAAACATCAAAAAACTGTCATGCATCTCGAGCTAAATTTTATATTTTGTTCCAAATAAACTGTTGGTATATATTTCATCCAGTATGCAATGTGCAATAATACATCAAGGAGATTAAACAACTAATTTGGATGTAGAAATGACCATGACCAGACAATCAATTCTGTTATTTCTTTGGCCAAACCAATTCAAAAGAATTACATATAAACAGGCTTAAAATCAGCCTCTACAGATTTCATTACTGCATCTAACACAGATTGAGTCACCCTGCTGATAGCAGACCACTTTGGATCTGGCCTAGACCCCGAAAGCTTGATTCTCTGAACCAAACTCGAAAACTCCCGAATCATCATAGCTTCTTGCGGGATCTCCAACTCCACTCGAACCTCTTCCTCCTTTACGTTCCACCCAATGTGAAGATCCACAAACTTGGCACCCGATGTGAACTTGAACGAAGCACAAGTCTCCTCGTATGGGATTATGAGATCCTCGAGATGGAGAGAGCCGTTGGAACCCGATATGGATAAGTCCATCGACTCGTGAGAGAGGAAAGAGCAGTAAAACGTTGCCGTTGTTTGTTCTTTCTTCCAGTGAAGGGAGGCTGCGCAGGTCATGATCACTCCAGCTGAGTTCCGGACTAGTGAGGGCAGAGCAGTAACAGTTGTAGGGAGTTTGTGGTTCATAGCCCACATTATAGCCCCAATGCAGTACCAACCTGCATCGCCTAGCGCTCCGAGGGCGTCCAAGTCAGGCTTCATTCGGATGTCGTTGGCTAAAAATTCAGGAGGCGGCAAAAATGATGATGTGCTGTAAATCTTCAAAACCAGAAATGATCTTAGATAAGTACCGTTGTTAAATCTGTGGTTCCATCTCGAAACCAATTGACAATGAGATGAGTAGCCAGGATCTTTATTAAGTTCTAAATTAGTGTCATTTATCAAATTTTTACATTCCTTTTAACTAATCTTTCAAATTCATATCAAGATTCTTACTCCAAAAAAGTAAATTATGCAAAATGGACCAATGAATATTCTTTTGGGGGACAGTCAAGAACAAATTTTGATGCTCGTTTTGAGACGGAGAGAGTACCAATTTAACTTGACCGAAAACGCTTGGATCAGAGATCAGCTCCTTCATTTTAGCAGTTCTGGGATGATGATACCACATACTCCCATCCATGAACTGCACACCGTTGGATTCACAAGCTTCCAATATCCTATCAAGCTCCACCACATCAAGAGCCGTTGGTTTCTCTAGCAGGACATGCTTCTTCTTTTGAGCAGCCAAAACTGCCCAATGCAAGTGAAGGCTAGTAGGCAAGGGAATGTACACTGCATCAATTGCAGGGTCATTCAGCAGCTCATCGTAGCTACCGTACACCTTCACGGTCTCCGCTAAGCCGTTTTTGACTGCGAATCGGTTCGCTTTTTCGATCGAACGACTGGAAATCGCGTAGAGGGTTGAGTTGGGAGAGATGGTTATGGCTCTAGACAATTTCCTGGCTATTTCTGCACAGCCTAAAATGCCAAATTGTACAGAAGGTATGTCACTGGACATTTTTTTTCCCTGTGGGTATTTTTGCTGTTTAGGTGAGGAGATGATGAATTTTTAAGTGTGAAAAACAGCTAATTTGAAGAATGGAGGAGAATTATACGTGGATTAATTTGGGCCATCTATAAGTGATCAAATTGACCGGAAACAATGACAGTCCCCTGGTCCCACGATACCAAGCAGGCCTCTGTGACAGGACAAAGGGGGTAAAGTACTAGAAGCCCAATTGAGCGGAACCTGTAAACTCACCCAACAATTGAGGCCTAGATCAATGGGTCATTGGGGGTTTATGGCTAAAGACTGGCAAGCAAGTCCACTTTTACTCATTCTGTAGATCAATGCTAATTCAAAGTGAACTATTGGCTCAAGAAGATTCGAAACAATTGTAGGTAAAGACCCATTGTTTTGGTAGAAATGACCCAATGGGTTAAGGAAACTGGACATGAAGCTGAGAAGTGATAATAGGTTTCCCAGCCCACATTCAACTTTACTATTTGTGGCCCAATGGTTCAAGGTGAACTAGCTGTAGTCTGTAGCTTAAGCATGAAAGGAAACAAAAAAGTAAGGTATCGTTTCGAATGTTGTTGTATCGATTTTACATTTCATATATATGAATATATTTTTTCTGGTACCAAGAAGTTTAATTTTTTTAAACAACTATTCATTTTGATTTCTATATATTACTTAGGGCCGTAAACAATTCAGATCAACTTGTGAGCTTAATCCAGCTTGACACATTTAAACTCGACTCGACTCACATAATTTTTATGTACCGAGCAGAACATCATTTTCAGGCCCATTATATTTCGTCAGTTCCACTCGTAAGACTCGCGAGCCAGCTCATTAAGGGCTCAACTCGTTAAGGCCCAACTTCATTAGCTATTAACAGTTCCAAATTTCATTTCAAAATATCCAGACGCGAAAGGCTATGTGTATAGGTCTAAGCCAACACATAGTAATTCAAAAGACTCAATTAATACTAACTCAAAAGAGTTAAATACAAAACAAAAT